>JARVJO010000111.1:822199-847736 GCA_031762555.1 Cynodonichthys magdalenae
GATGAATTTCCTTCAGTAAATATTCCATTATATGTACTTAAACTTTATGGGTGCCAATAATGTTGAGCAGGACTGTATGTATTTGTTTTATGAAAAAAAGAATAACAAAAACAACAGAAAATGTACATGTTTTGAGACATCAATGCTTTATTACTTAAAAATTAGACTTTAATGTTTTAACCATAGAGACTCTTAGGACATAAACAGTTTATTAAAGGAAAAGCTGATTTATTAGCATCAAAAGCTTTTAATCAGAACCAGTGGTGTAGTTGTTTCTAACCTTTTTCTCAAGGTCCTCCTTTAGTTTTGCACAGGACGTTTCATACTGACTTTTGTCTGTTGTTGCAACATTTAACCTTCTCTTGAGAGATTCAATGAGGGCCTTCCTGTTGGTGGCCTCTTCCGATAAAGTTTTCACCTTTGCAAAGAGAGAATTAAAAAAAGGTTATAACACCTTGTGCATGCTAAATAAATCAAAAGGTAGACACAGTGTTGCTACACTTGATACTTTAACTTGTATCCATATAACATTGTTTTAAATTGAAGCCAGCAAGATCAAATTTAGGAGCACTATTATGTTCTAATTTTTGGACCAGATTTGTGCTTTAGTGATGTGGAGCTTTAAGCTCCACCTATTTTCCTACACACAATAATAAATTTACATATGTTTATTTTATTTAGTATGAAATAGCTAATTACAGCTAAATGTATCAAAACACCAGTAGATCCCAAAAGACGTTGATCTGATTATTATGCTAACTTTTAAAAAACTATGTCGTATTTAGCAGGAAAAAGAGCAAGATTTAAAAAAAACAAAAAACAAAAACAAAACAAACAAGCAAACAAACAAAAAACATATTTATTTGATTAGTTAGATGGCCCTGATAGAAATGTGATTTGCTTCAGGCCACAGGGATAAATCACTTTTTCAGACGCTAGTACATTATAATGTGTAGAAAGATTAAACTATTAAATTTGTGAGTCAGAAACAATCAGAAAAACAAACAAAAACAAATTGGTATGTTAAATCAGACATCAACTGCCATGGTTTACAAAGTGAAAACCTAATCAGTCCACTTTTAGCATTTATTTACAGTTTCATTCACATTTAATTAATAAATATTTAGTAGCTAAACATAAAAATGGCTGAAAAACAATTCTTTTTGTTTTTAGTGTTTCAGTAGAAATAAACACCAAGCCATGAAAAATTTAGCATAATACTTATTATTTATACTCTACCAAAAGCCAGCAAAGTAGAAGGACTGTGCTGTATGATGAGCTGTAATTATGTGTACCTTCTTTTCTAGTTCCTCAACCTGATCCCGGTAACTTTTCTCCATCTCCTGCAGGAACTTTAACCTTGTCCTCAGGTCCTCCACTAGCTGCCTTTTCATGGTAATATTTCGTTCTGTATGACCCACTCTAAAATACATGAAGAAATGCAAATATAAAAGAGGTCAAGTTTACACAGATATTTGTATTTTGTACTCAAACTGCCACAATTTACAGCATCTGTCTACGTAGGAGACTTAACACAGACATAACACAGAGACTGACACAAACACACACACAGACAAGCAAAGCTGGCAGGCACTGTGTCCCAGTGCGGTACATCAGGCATGACAGCTCATTATGACAACTAAATACACTGGCATGCTGTTTGGGTAAGTGAAGGGGTGTAAAATAAGGATGCATATATAATTCTAACTGGCATATATTAGAACAAATGCTCTGGCAGGGAATGCCGCTTTAAGTGTGACTGGGGAGTCCTTTTGACAAACGGCCTTTTGAATCAGCAGTGACACTACTTGAGAGACTGTAACCAGGCATTTAAATGTTTATTACGTTCAGCTCAGCATTAGCAGTGATGTAAAAACCATCAGAAGGGAGACCTTCCACAGAAAAAGACTATTTATAGAAGAAATACACACAAAAAATTCTGTTTGTTTGAGCGGTGCTCCCTTAAGAGAGAAACAATGTCTCATTCTTGGAAACTGTTTATGTCTCAAGTGTTGAAAACATGCGGTGTGTCACTTCCCATTTCAATAATCTTCTCTATTTACATGCTTAATATTCCTGAATTTTGCACCGAGGCCTTCTTTTAAGTGGTCTGAGTATGTAAGCATGTTTTATTCTGTTTTCATAAAAGGCAGATATAAAGAATTTTCATGGTTGTCAATACCTTAGGGAACTGGAACAAATAGAATAAAGATCATAAGGATGCAGTTAATTAAGTGGATTTGCTTTTTTATTTCAAAGTAGTGGCTTTTTTTAGCTCACACACACATCATGTTGTCTGTGTGTGAGCTTTAAATAAACAGATGACGCAATGCTACAGCAAATGCTTTCATGTGAGCAAATGTCCCCGTCTCTCTAGGTGGATTAACGCCGCAGGGTTGGCTGGTTAAATAAGTGTGGAGCTTGTCCTATTGGAGTGACATTAAATTAAATGAGAGAGGAGTCTAGCCTGGGGACTTTGAGGTGGGAGAGAAGTAGTGCTGGCTGGTTACCCCATGGATTTGGCCATTAATGAGAAAACCCATATTGAACCTTTCAGATGACTGTCTGGTGTTGACTTAAAGACGAAGAGCAGCAATAAGAGCCCCAGCAGCTCCCGCTGCCCCAATGCTAATGGCAATTAGATAGACAACATTTATTTTAGATGTTCTTTTCTCCCACATCCCCAAAAAGAATAAAGGATAAAAAAGAATGAGGGATGTATAGAACTTCAGCTGAAGCGTGTGATCTCTATTTATGAGTGTTAGTGAAAAGAGAAGACGAGAGCCTCAAACTATATCCCGATCACTTGCACGTTTGTTCCCTTTGTTCTGTGCTTGTTGGCTATATTGTTCATCAAACATGCGTGTATTGTAATAACAACAGTCAGTGGTCTGAAGAAAGTGAGTAAAAGGGAGCGGGAGCACACTTTTCTGTGTATGTTGTTAAGGATGAAGTGCAGCTGGATGTTTCATGTGGCTGATAGACAACAGGGCTAAAGATGAAAGAAGCAGCTTCATAAATAAGGCAGGGCCATAGTGCCGGATATTGACTGAGGACATGCCGGTGTACTTTGAAATTCATTTCTTTTTTCCCCCCTCTTCTCTTCTTTAAGGCGAAGCAGCCTTGCTCCCTGTGTGTGTGCTGAGATGTATATTTCAGGGATGTCTAGACATGTCTTTCATTCTGAGAAGGGGTCCCTCCATGGAAGGCAAACGGAGTGGTGGGCAGGAGGAGAAATAGAGTTACGTGTGTGTGCATGAGTGAGAGTGTGACAAGAGATGGAGAAGAGGCAGAGGATGTCGCACAAACAGAGCTGAGGGATGCTCACTCTGTCGGCCTGTGATCCTCGATCCTTTGGTCACACATAAACACATATCCGCTCTGGTTGTACACATGCCCTAGATGCATTATTGAGAATGTCAGGCAGAGGACAGAGCAGACAAAAACAATGAGAGGAAAGCCAAGTTGTTCTTTGTACCTTTCTTTAGGTTCAAATGCAAGATGTAGTTCTAATCTCAGCCATTTCCCTTGGTGAATTTTGTATAGCTATGTAATGGGACTGTGTTTTCTAGAAAAAGCTGCAATGAGTGAATCATAGACCTCAGTGGGGCTTGTGGCCCACAGGCCACAGTGCTGCTGTGTGGGTTTTGTTGTCATGGGCCAGAACGGTCCCTGCTGCAGCAAAGAAAGAATCAATGCAAGGCTTTGATCAGTTCTCCTCATTAACTACAGATATACACATCAGCAAACTACATCATATAAAAACACCCACATAAACACACGCTCGTGCACTATTTTTGTTGTTGTTTTAAATCACTTGGTTATGAGGCCCTGTAAGTGAAATCACAGTGGTGAGAAACACGCCTAGCAGGAGTGCAGCAGAAAGGGGGCTGCCACACGGTGGAATCAAACACAACAGATGAGAGCTGCGTCGAGAACACTCAGAAACATGGAGAGACAAAGAAAAAGAAATGATGCATCTCATATAAACGATAAAAAGGATTACAGAAAGGACAAGTAGCACTAATTAAGACAAAGGTGTGAAACAAACTTGTCTTGCAGCTGGCAGAGCTTGTCTTCCTTCTCTTGGAGCTGGCCTCGCAGGGCTTTGTTAGTGGCCATCTGCTTTGCGACTTCGGCACTCGCGCTCTGGGGAGAGGGCACACGATGTGTGTGTGTGGTTGTTAATGTGTTTGAGTGGGTGTGATGAGGGGGTTGGGAAGGTTTTCACAACACAGCTGATGGCAGGTCAAGCACAGCATGCCTCCTCATTATAGTTACAGTGGAAGGGTAGAAGGCGCTAAAAGAGGTTAAGAGGAATACTATATTCTTCAAAGAAGAAAAGGTAAGGTGAAGTAATTGGTGAGAATAACAATTTATGAACCCTTAGTACTACATATGTTTTAATGTAACTAAATACACACAGAAAATGCATTATTATTTATATTAAAAGGTTTACCAAACACTTTGTAATGAGCTTTATTTTCAAAAAATTGAAATCTTAAACTTTACTAATATTTAATGTAATCTTTAGGTTGGACACTCCCCACAGTGTCTCTTCCTTAAGGTGTCACTTGCCATGACATCGTCAAATGTGTGTAACGACAGCAGCAATCTGCTCGTGTGACACTGATGAGCTGGGTGCTGAGAGGGAGATAACACTGCGGCTCAAATCCTTCATCACTCCCTGTGATGTAGGGCACATTGCTGTGTTTTTCTCCATTTCTAATCCCCTTGACAGTTACTTCAAAATAGGATTGAATGATAAAAAAATGCTAATTCATGTTGGAATCACAATTTTAGGAGATGTTTGGTTAAAATGAAAAATAATAATAATTTGTTTTAATTTTCTTAAAATATTTATAGGTAAACAATGGCAGTGTTTCTTTTATCTTTTTAAGAGCTGCAAAATGTTCAGTTAAATGTGAATGAGTCTTAGAATACGTGGTAATTTTTAAACAATAAACCTGAATACATTTATGCTTAATCCCAAACTCATGTGTGATGCTTTAGTGTTACAAATAAGCAACAAAATGAATATCACTTTCAAATATAAAAACAGTATTAAAATGTTTCATTTGTACTATTTACTCCAGTGTGCACAAAAAAGGTAGGATTACTTTGAATGTATTATTTAACCTTATAATTCTGATCTTTGAATTCTTGTTTTTATTTTATACACACTCAAGCTTGAAGGCACACAATATTAGGAATGAACAGTTAATACATTCATCCTATTAGGAGAACTATGTCAAAAGGCATGCACAAAAAGGCAGAGCATGCTGACACTTGATTAACTCTATAACCACTGACCTTGAGTTTGGCTTGAAGTTGTTTGACCTCAGCCTCAAGGGTATGGGAGGCAGGGTTAGCTGGGGCAGACATGGTTCTGCCCTGGCAAGAACACTCAGTGTTTACCACTGCTGTTGGTGGTGGTGCAGTTTGTGGAGGAAACGTAATCCGCTTCCACTGCTCGAGCTCCATCTCCAAAACTTTTTTCTGCTGCTCCACGCCAGCCAGGTCAGAGGTTAGTTTCTGCAGAATTACCCACAGACAGGATTGATGAGGTGGGCCACTGGTGATGATAACAACTAAAAGTAAAAGTTCTGACTGCTTATAACAAAATGTAGAAATATCTATTATTTTTTAGGGGATGGTCAGACCTGATATGCAATCAGAGCTTCAATATATGATTAATTGAACCAAGACACAAAACACAAGACTGCACAAATGAGCCTTAGCTTAGATTTGAAAAAGACAGTCCTTTTCCATACACTTGCGGTGATATTTTTCACTTTGTATATGGGCAATCATATGAAATGTCATTACAAAAAATAACACAATCATACAATTTAATATACAATCTTCTAAATCTTTTAAAGAATCTTTTAAAGAAATTAAATAAATATCTCAATTTATGAAAACTTTTCCTGTTTAACTTCTTTCACTGTACTAAGTGAACTTTCCATAGAATGTTTTAAGAGACAATGAGTAGACAAAATGGAGGGGTAATTCTAGAAAATAGGACTCAGTGAAAAGCAGGTCTGTAGACTCTGAGGGCATTTTGAGATTGAGGGAGAGCATTTAAAAAGGGGTTAGATTGATGTATTAATGACACAACCTGATAGATTCCCATTCAAAATAAACACTTTTTAACCACATGTGTGGTGGATATTTAAAAAAGAATAACTACTATTTATTGGAAAGTATACAGTGGACTAGAATCACATTATTGTAAATTTAGCTTAATATTATAACAATTAGCTGCTATGGAATCATGTCAAACATTAAAATGCTTAATGGCACAAATAGGAGACATGATCCATGAAAATTTTTCTGCACATATACAAGAATGCAGGAAAACACGCAGAGTCAGAAACACACACAACCAAGTGAAACCGCAGATTCCCAGGGGTTTGCTCTGTGCTCTGCATACATGGAGGTTATTGATATCTGGTTGCTGGCTGACACCTTTTAATAGAATCCCTCTTGTTTTAGGTTTCCTCTGCTCTACTGAAGACACACATGCCGTATCCCCAGAGAGTGTGGGAGAGACGGAGGAAGGAGTACAGAATGAAAAGTGGGGCTGTGGCCCCAGTGGCAGCAGTGCACGAATTAAGAGAGGCATTGATGACACTTCCTGTAAGACAAGCTTTGATTTCACAGGCCATTTTCAGCTCTGGTGAGAGATGACACTGACATGGACTGATATACTGGTAGTCCCATTAGGAAGAGAGAAAAGACACCTCTCTTTCCTCTCCTTTTCTCTCTCTTTGTATTCTGAGCTGTGGTCTCACTTCAGGATAAACAAATACAGTCAGAACTCTGTACTTGCAAAAAAAAAATCACCAACCAAAAAATGGAAAATTAGTGAAATGTCTTAATTTACAAATCATCTTCCTCCTGATTTCAGTTCAAAACTATTTTACTTCAGCTGCACCATAATAGTACCACCTAAATATTTATGGAAGTACTCTGCAGCTCTCTAGTTGCTTGTATTATCTAAAACTCAAGCATTTTGGTAGGTAGTATAGACATGTATTCACTCTAATTTGACACACCTAAAGTTTCATTATTTGGCAGTAGTGTTGAATGATTCAAGTGTCACAACTTTTAAGAACATTTTTCAGTTAGTGGAAAAAATGGATGGTAAAGTCACAAAAAATTAAATAGTGAAATTTACAACCACTTATTTTAGTAATTAGTAACATCATTACATATATAAAGAAAAGCAGAAGAGGAAGCAAGAAATAACTGAAGACATAAAACTAGAACGCATGACTTAATAAAGGAGGGAGGCAAGAAGGGAAGCAAAAGGAGAGGACAGAATGGCTGAAGGATCAAGAGACAGAGCAACACAAACAAGTCTCTGGGAAACTGCCATGCTACCTATCACATGATGGCCCCTGCGGAGACTGTCCTAAGCCAATTACAAGCAGAGTTTTAGTTAGAGAGCCGGCCAGGAGCGGTTGGAACAAGTCCAAAGTCTATCACCTCTTGCCCTTTCCAGAGAGGGCAACAAGACCTAGCTTTGACCAGTCAGTCGGCTCCAACTTTCTCTGGTGGAGTGGCATTAATACTGCAGGAGGGAAGAGGAAACAAACAGGAAGACAGCAATTCCCCCTCTGTCCACTCATTCACTCAACAGTGAATGTATATGTTTGTGTGTGTATATACACCTGTGCCTTTATACTGTGTCTAAGTCTAAGGTCTCGTTGGGTTTCAGCAATGCCTGGTGGGTGCACAAGGGCCACTTCCTGGGTGGCAATGTTATGAAAGATGAACTTTGACTCATGAGTCCACAACACCGTCTTACACTACTACTACTTTGCACAGCAAAAATACAGACATGCACCTAATTATATGTTCAACTGCTGCAGCTGTGTCTGACTTCACCAAAAGAAGTCTCCAGCGTATAAAATTAATGACTGTATCTGTCAAAATGTTGGCATGTGTGTATGTGCCCAAATATGCTGATGTTTACAAGCAGGTCTTGACAAGAAAAAAAAGATTTTAGGACAAATGTTCCTGTGTTTTATTTATAGTTTATTCCAAGTCTTAAAGTTTCCTACCTGAACGTAGACACTAAATAACTGAAGAGGTTTGTAGCATGGGACTCTATAAAACAACAGTCACCTTGTATATTTCTGTGAGCACAAGTGCAGATATCGGAGGAATGTAACTGGAAGTGACATATTGTTGTGAACAACTGGCTTGTTGAAACAAAACACAAGAGGAAACGATGGCAACGTCATAGAGACACAAGTAAGGCCATTTTTCCCCTCTCTTCTGCTCTCTGGCTCCAACTGTCTCAGATAAGGGTAAGTCTACAGCATTCTTGTTTAAGATAAGTAATCAAAATAATATGGTAAAAACATACTAACTGGTCTTTACTCACATTCATCTCCCCGCCTAGTTACCTGTGTGAGGTGCTTGTTGCTGCTGAGTTGCTCAGTGAGGGTGTTGAGCTGTGTAGTGATCACCTCATTGGCCCTTTGCAGCTCTTTGGCTGAGAGCTGAGCATCTTTCCTGGCACTTTGCAGGATGTCTATGTGGCGCTGAAGAGATTCAACGCGCTGCTGCAGAGAAGAGGAGGAGCAGTGCCGTGTCTTCGTCAACAACCTCTTCCTCCTCTGGCACGTTCGTTTCTCTCCTCTTGTCCCTCGCTCCCAGGACTCATGCTGTTTATCATCTAACAGGAGGAAGAACGCGCAGCTGCCTCAGAGTTGACACATGCAGAAAACCTCAACATCCCTACCTAGATGCTCCAGGGGGGTGTTAACAGGTGCACTGTATGTGAAAATGGTGATAAATTTAACTACAGTGATTAACATTTTTTATTAGTAACTATTTCAGTAGTTGAAAAAGAATCACTAACCTTCACAAATACTTGTTTCTGATCTACAGCAAATACATGTTCTGTTTATGTGCTTCAACAGCTGATCATATTTTTGTAGTTTAGTGTGAATGTAAGAAAGTAAAACTTGTGATACCTTGGGCAAATACATCACGTTGATTTTTCCTGGATCCTGCTGCTGATGCTTCTGTGTTTGAAATCAGCGAACACCTATAGGGCTAAAAGAACATGAAAGTCAGAGTATAATAAAAAGTATCTGTTTAAAATTACAAAGCAGTTGACATGTTGTGCTTTCTGAGATGGGAGTTGGAAGAGACACCATGATCACAGGCTGTGCTCAGCTTAACGCAACAAGACAAATCACTCTGTGCTTAAATAATTCACCTGAGCATGTTCAACCAACTCCAACCTGACTGAGTCTCAGTGTGGAAATTACTACTGACAGATGCTTGCAAATGACGCCTTTGTTCAATCACTGTCTAGGAGCCCTAATTCGCTCCCACAGTGTGATGATTGTGATTTGCACGCACAAGTGTGTATATGACAACTCCCAAATGCAAGCCTGTTTGTAATGACATCAAAGTGGAGCACCCCACCACCACAATTCTCCTTCCTCTGTGCTTACACCCTTTGTATGACGGTCAGGTAAGATTTGATCAGAGAAAAGTTTGATCACAGGCAGAACCCTTTGGTTTGTGACATGTTGTGAGGGACTTTGGCTGTCAGAGAAATGTGTCCAGGCAGAGCTGATGGGCATCTAGAAAACGGAAACTAAAGAGGGATTTGAAAAAAAGGTCCTGACAGCTCCCAGGTTACAGATGCAACACTGTTCTTTTCCTATCCTCGTTCTACCTTGCTGTACTCATTGCAAAGAAAAATACATTTTTAAAAGGTCTTTGTCTTTCCTTTCATCTTGACAGACTTTTCTCTCTTGGGTGTTGAGCTACAGTGAAGTGGTTCAACGTGGACAAGTGCAAGGGTCCAGGCCTATTGATTTCATGGTGTGAAAAGATAGAAAACAAGGAGGCAATGACAGCCAGCTACACAAGTACGTCATTGTGAGTGGAACTAAGAGTTTGACCTGTTTAAAATGTGTGTTTAGAACAAGTAAGAGGTGAAAAACATTAGAATAATGTAACGTGTTGAAGGGATGCATATCACCTCCTGCCTTGAATGAGCAATGTTTAAACAAAATGTGTAATTTGTTAGCATTTGGATTGCAGCATGATCATTTTCTCAGGGTTTCATTAAACCCTTTGTGTGTGTCATTTACCAAAATATTTCATTAACCAGCAAAAACACAATTTTAATCATCTTTCAGGGTGGTGGGCAATAGCTATAAGAGCAACAATAAAATACAGTTTCAAATTCACTGTAATGATAATATGCAAAAATCACATTATGACCAATTTTATCAAATGCATACACATCAATTACTTCGGGTTCCTCCTACTCACGAAGAAGATGCAAACTGAGAGAAAAGCATTGATTTTGTGGCACAACACTGCAGAGCGAGTTAGGAAGTGGTTATTTAATTTTATTTAGTGGTTATTTTACATCTTAGAGGTTTTGAAACGCAAAATAAATTTGAAGCTGAGTTTTTGAAAAAAATTTGAAGTGATTTCTCTATACATATGTATACCTGCAAAATGGGGAAAAAAATCTGTACAAGTTGACATGTATGCATATGTTTTAATTGTTAAGAAGAAAAAAGGGTCATAATAAATCCTTTACAGACAAAATGGTAGTTTTGAAGCTTCAGGATTCATTAATGGCTTATATGATGATTTTAACAGTAGAACATTGGTTTTGTTGGAACGAGGCGCAAAACAAAATGAATACAATTAAACATGCAGACACTTCTAAATTATTTATGAGCTGACTATTCAAAAAAACAAACAACAAAAAAAAGTTTTGTTATTTAAAATCAGCAGGAAAATACACTAAACACACAAGTCACATCTGAGTAGAGAAGTCTTTTCTTGTCTATAAAATAAAAAAAGGTTAAAAAATAGAAGAAGAAGAAGAAATACCAACCTTTCCAGAGGTGTGATGTCTGTGAGCAGCTGTCCCAGAGGGTACCCTGTTGAGACTATCGGAGTACTCCTCACCATTGTCACTGTAGATAAAAGATGAAGTTTATTTATTTAAAGACAAGTCTGGTTTAAAAAAAAAAACACTACTGGACAAAAAAAATCCAATTTACTTTTTATGGTTGATTTAGTTGACATCAAGCAAAAATATGTGCATTTCTACCCCCCTCTTTCCAACAGAAAATCAATGTCTCATCCAATTTCTGAGCTAGAAGTGTAAATGTGGGTGTAAATTAAGTGAAAAGCTGCAGTGTCTGATGCTGTTGGCGAATGCATCAACATGTATGAGAGTGGCTGTGGCCTTCATTAGCCCTCTGTGTGTGACAGACATGTGAGGGGCACGGCTGAGCAGAGCCATGCAAACTTGCATCTGATAGACGCACGGTAAGGGCTTCTTGAGACACACACACCTTCACACACACACACACACAGGCACACAGGTTTATTGACAGTGACCTTTGACGTGAAGGTGGAAGCCAGTGACATTTACGCTGGCGGGTTTATTAAGGTGGGGCCTGGGAGAAGCAGCAGAGGTAAAGACCACTGAGAAAGGATCTAACTGGAAGATGACATGGCTGGGGGCTAGCCGTGGTTAAAATCAGTCTGGTGGGAGCTCATGAACTTGTTGAGGATTACTAATCACCATTTCCAGAGACCAAAGTTCCATTCATTCAATAAAGAAGCTACCCAGTTGATGGTGGTGAGATTGACATGTTTAAGTGAAAGTTAGCCTGAATAGGAGACTGAATTATTCTCACTTAAAATTTACACTTCTTTTCTGGATCTTATATGTTGTGTCTGGCAAGAGTTTCTCTTAGCTTGATTGTCTGTCTATGCTTATGTCTACAGTAAAGCTGTGGAGGTTCAATCCATGAGAGTAACAACTATACACACGCACGCATTCTAGTAAATTTGGTCCAACAACATGTAGCAGATCCTGAAATCCTGTATGTTGAGGCCAAAAGAGAAACAGTGGCTAGAAAAACTTTAACATGTATGGTAATATTCAAAAAGCTAAGCTAGCCATTTATTAGGTAAGACCCTCTCATTATGTAAACAAACGGAAGTGTGTGCCTCTAAGTCTAATACTTTGTAGGTGAATTACATTTGGGAGAAAAATTTAGGGGATTTCTAAGTTGGTCTCAGATCTAATCCTACTTGAAAAGTCTGACCACTTTAGACAGCAACATCTGAACCCTGCCAGTATCTGTCTGCCTGGCCAGTGTGGCCCTTGTCAGGATAGCTTAAATAGGCCTAATTAATGGCAGAGATTTAGACTGAAAAGAGTAGGGAAGGCACAGGATTCAATCTGCTCATGTCACTTATTTGTAGATGTGCAAGTGTAAAACTTCCTCTAAGTACTGGTTATAATGCACCTGGCTTTTCATGTTTGTCAAGAGATTTGAAATGTTTTCTCTACTGTATATGTTTATACTGCTATTTTATTGTAAATGTAACATTTCCTAAATTTGTTTGTCCTTCTAAAAGCCATTCTTGTGGCAAGTGTTGCAAATCAATTTATTTCTATAAACATTGTCATCTATGAATTTGAGTTATTTTAGTCAAAGTATCTATGAAATTGACCTATCCTTTCTGCTTAGAAAGAATGGTTCTTCCTTTGCCAGGTGCCACTGAAACGTGTTAATGACACTGACATTTGGTATCAACTATATTTAAATGTTTTTAACTAGAACACCAACAAGCTAAAAAGATAAAACACTACTTGAAAATGAGAAGCCTTTAAAAGTGTAAATATGGCTTATGGTGGTCTGTCCGTATTCTTCCATTTATCCGGGGTCGGGTCGCAGGGGCAGCAGCCTAAGCAGAGGCCTAGTCTTCCCTCTCCCAAACCACTTGGGCCAGCTCGTCTGAGGGAATCCCAAGGCGTTCCCAGGCCAACTGAGAAACATAGTCCCTCCAGTGTGTTCTGGGACTTCCCGTGGGTCTCCTCCCAGTGGGACGTGCCCGGAACACCTCATCAGGGAGGCGTCCAGGAGGCATCCTAACTAGATGTCCGAGCCACCTCAACTTACAGTGATACAGAAGATTTTTGAAAAAGGGAAACTACAAACTCAGAAAGTAATGTTTAACAGTCTTTCTGATAGCTTTCATCTAAATGAAGAATTGCATTGGAAACTATTAGTTTGACTGATCTTGTAGATTTTTAGGCACTGATAAGATAAAAAAACTCATTTATTGTTGACTGGTTTCTAACACATTTGTGCCTTCTTTAATTTGTCGCTAGATCTTGTTATGGTCTGTCGTCGGGATACGCATTTAAAATAAATAATCTCAGTTCCCAAAATAACTGACTCTAATTTTGATCTGCTCAAAATAAATAATTCGGACACTTTCAGAATTGTCAGCTACATCCAAATTTCAACATTTTTAAAAGTAGTAAGAGATACAGAGTGAAGAAAAAAGTCTGATGTCTTTATTTGACGCTATTTAGGCTAAAGCTCCTGTGACAAAAACATTGCATTTCTGAGAGCTTATAGCAAACATAATTTTGAAGAAGTGCCTGAAAGATAAGAAACACAGAAGGCATTACAGTATCAAATCAATTGACAGGTGCCTTAAATAAGACAACACCTCAGGTTAAACCCCTTTGTTCACAAATCCGCTTAGATCCTCCTCTCAGGTAAAGCGTTTATTAGACGGCTGCTTATTAGCCACATAGAGAGGCATTAGGAAAGCTGGGCATTGCTGCACCCAGTCCCTATTAAATGGCCTCATGCGGATAGAGCTGGTGTGGATTACAGTGTGATGAATTAGTTGGTGAAGGGATGGTGAGTAAGCAGGACTGAGGCAGCGAGACCAAGTTAAGAAAAGAAAGGCATACAGGAAGAAAAAGAAAAAAAAAATACTGAGTGTTTAATAACCAGCCACTTCTCAATAGATGTTGGCTGAGTGGCCTTTTTTTAGCATGAAATATACATGAAATATTTACTGTCAATGGTTCTTAATTTTGAGGGTGCTAAACAGCTTGTAGACATCTGGTACTGATTCGAGTCAGGTCATTCAAAATGTATCTAACCAAATTAAAACAAGCAGAAAAGAGGTGTGTGGGTTTGTATGTGTGTGTTGGGAGGTGGTTAAGGGGTGGCTAGAGAAAATAAGAACATGGTGCAACCCCCCCCCCCCCCCCCACACACACACACACAAACTGACATGCCACAAGATAACCCACATAACTAGACACAAGGTGTGATAGGCTTGCAAGCATATATGGTTGTGTATGTATAAATGGTGGGTCCTTGCAGTGGGATCCTTAGTGGCGTCAGGGGGGTTTGTAAATATGCAAAGAACCAGTAAATTAAATCAAACTGCCAAACTGTCAATTTCGGGGTAGCGTGACTAGCTCATGAAAATGGCATCACTGAAAGGTATCAAGGCTTTGGCGGCCCCCTTATCCCTGGGCTTTTCTGGCATCCGTTCAACTTGTGTAGAGAGGTGGCTAATTTTGCATGCAAATTTCAGTCAATAAGCTCCAAGCAAGTCGTCCCAGGATATTTCAAAGGATCTGACAGTAGATTCTCCCTCCTCTCTCCTTCTCTCTCTATCACTCTTGCTCACGTTCTTCTTTTGGCTCCTGAATACCAACTAGACAGACAATGAAATTCAATCACCCATTTGCTTACACTTTTGCATATGCACGTTGTCCCCTTGATGCTCCATACCCCCACAATTCAACCAGCCCTTTCTCTCAGTTCTTAGCTCCTAAAAATAATGAGGGGTTTGGAAGAGAGAATAAGTGTCTGTGCGTGTGCATGTGCATCATTACCTATCTACACTCATGTCCTCCCACTCGTCCTTAGTGGGACTGGGGCTGCGGCCTTGCCAGCTGATGGCTTGATTGGAGCTGACTGTTGGGTGGCTGCGCTGGTGTAGAAGACCTCTGTGTCTGGCTGTCTTGAATTTGACCTTGCCGCTAATGCCATTAGCAATCCCAGATGCCCGTACTGGTCCTGCTGCACGATTCCTGTAGAAGTCTCTGGCTGCTCTGACAATCCCCAGTTCTTGTCTCAGCTTGAGCAACTGATGATGAAGCTTGGTAATCTCTTTTTGAGACGTGGCCAGCCGGACTTCTAGAGCCATGATCTCACCACAGTGTTGTTCCTCCTGGGCCAGGGCCTGGGCACGAGCCGCCTCATCCAGGACAGCCTCCTGTGTTCGCAGATGATTCATGGAGGCTTGGAGTCTGCAGCAGTTTTGGGCCAAGTCTTCATTGGCTTGAAGTAGCCGTTCTTTCTCTTCTCTCAACCTGTCCGTCTGCTCCTCCAGTGACAGTATTTTCTGCTCCAACTGCTCAATCTGGAAGTATCCAACAGTGTTAGAAATAATATATTTTTTCATAATATTTTTTACAATAGAAGTGAATACAAATCTGAATTAACCCTATTTTGTTGATCTTCAGTATTTTTTAAAAAATGTTGAGAAAGGCCACTTTTTGATTTAACTTGTGACATAAAATGTCAGTGATTTCACTCTCCCTTGAGGCTATGGACATTTGACTGGCACCCCTTTTACCCGGAGCTCCTTTAACTAGACAGCAACCAGGAGCACTTAGTCTTTTTGTTAGATCTTCAATGGAAACTGTTTAAGAGAACAGGGGCTGCCTGCTGGGTTTGTGCCTCCAGGCAATTTTTTCCTTTTATTTGGTTCTCACACTGCCTGCTGGTGTAGCCTGATACCTTTCAAACAAAATTAGATGACGATTCTTATTCGTTATGATTTGCTGTCATGGAGGCTGAAATGAAGCAACGCATGTATAAAATAAAATCAACCTCTAACATAAGATTCACATTAAACTACCATTTTCAAGAGAGTATATTTGTCACTAATTATATATATATTTTTTAAACACAAAAAATACAACTTTCCGGCTGACACTCGACTTTGAAGTAACTACAAAGTGAGAAAAAAATTTAAATTATACCTGAAAAAGTAAAAGCAAATTTTCCAATCGAGATTTCGCAGGAGATGCTTCTGTCAAGTTTCTTTTATTGATAATGACAAGGAGCACTTAGTGATGGCATAGTGCCGTACCTTTTTAAATGACTGTTCCATTCGGCCAGAAGAAAGAGAAGCCTTAATCGGAGTGCTGCTTTTGACCTGCTGCTCCTCTGCCATTTGCTGAAGCAATTCTGCAAAGAGGAACAAAGCTTGTTATTGTGACACACTGTGTCAAAATCAGGTGAGTCAATCAATGGAATAATAATAAAAAGGATACATTAAATCAATTATCATTAGTAGGGTCTAACGTCTTTTGTGAGGTCTGGTTTAATTTTTTCCTCGTCTTTTGTCAATCACAGCACAAATGCTATTTTTGTTCAGTCAAAGATTTGCACAGCTAAAATTCCCCTCCTGTTTTGAAAATTTTACCAAACACAACCCCTTTTTTTCCCCAGATTAACAAAAAAGGTGTTTTATTCAGTCGTCCGCAAGGAAATAGAAAAACACTGTTCAAAAGCACAAGCTAGTACTTACTATGTGCAACCTCTCTCTAGGGATCTTAAACAAACCAAGAGCAGTGCTCGATTCCCAGGTGAACACACAGCCCCAGGCTGCACTGCTTTGTAGTCCATGGTGTTTCCTCTAAGGACATTTAATCTCCACAGAAAAAAAAACACATGCTGCTTTATTCTGGGAACTTCAATGATGGCATTGACAAATATGTGATTTAGGTTTTGTAATAACAGAACCCAAGTAAAAATCTAAGAGTTCAGAAATATTATGTGCACACACACATTTCTACAAGCTATTGTGTCACTATCTGACACACAATATCTGCTAACGTTTTTTGTTCACCTATGGGCAAAGGGCAATGCAAAACAATATAAAACTTTTTGCCTTTCGCTCTCTCTTGTTAAACTTTCATGACAAGACGACTAAAATAATTTGTACAATGAGTTGAGAACATCAAATATTCAGGACCTTGAGTCTTCAGGTCAGTTGATCTTGTTGAGAATGAGCTAAAAAAAGCCATTGATGGAGAAAGTAGAAAGAGAGAGGGCTATGTTATAAAAGAGCTGCTGCTCTCTTGCTTTGCATTGACGCCTTGCCCAGGAAAGTTTGTTACATTGAATTAGCCTGCCCTTTTGTCTTCCTTATGTGTCACATTAAATCACATGGAGCACCAAATAGGACAGGAGGGCTGCTGTGTTCATTGGGTACATAACCAGGTTGAGAGACAATTATTCAGCTTCAGCACGAGTGGCATGGGAGTTGGCACCTCAGCACTACCTTGATAAGAAGACGTGGTGGCTCCCCAGTCACCTGCCAATGAAGGAGGTTCTGGCACTGCCGCATACATTAACGTCCCTACCGTGTCTCCTCATAGGATGCAGCTCAAAAGCCGTGTTCCTTTCATCTGCCCCCTTTTGTTAGTGTGATCTTGGTGTCAGCTCTTCAGCTCTCCTCCTTTTTTTGATTGGGTCACATGAGTTCTTCTACACTGTTGCCTCTCACACTTTCATTTCACCCAGAGTCCTCATTTTCAGGTTTTAAGCAAAAGCTTTATTTAAATTCCAAAAACAATCTAATACAATTGGCATATTAATGAAAAATGCTTATTTTATTTGCCAAATTACATTTTATTTTGACAACCTAAAAAGAAAATAATATGAAACAAACAATAAAGGCTTTTGTGCAACACTTTGAGTGATTACTTGTCAGAGCAAATGCAAGAAGAATTCCTAACAAGACCATCAATGGGAACAAATCCAGTATTTTAATTAGTGTTATCCTTTAATTCACATGCTTGCATCTCCAACAGACACCAGCTGTGAAGAAACTGAAAGTAATGTAGAAAAGATCTGTTATTGAACTAATTAATTATGGCCACTGGTTAAAGTGTTCAGTATTAGACAATGTCACAGGTTGGATTAAAAGTGATGTACTTTTAAACACTGAGGATGATGTATCCAGACAAGATGGACACCATTTGATCTCCAAGTCAATTTGCCAGAAGTTGATCAAGTCTTAATTGAGTTGTTCTGGTAATTCCACTGGGAGTAGTGTTATTAATTCTCCTCAATGCACATTTCCCAGAGGCGACATGCAGTTTTTTACTGTCTTCGTGTTTTATTTATTTATTTATTTATTTATTTATTTATTTATCTATCCATTTTTATCAGCTTGTGAAAAGCAACTTATTGTAGAGATTTTCTGCAAATTCACATTTCTAGACTAAAGGACAGAAAAGAGGTTAAATTGTATTTACTTATTTTTATTGTAGCTGTCCTCGCCCTGAAACCTTGACAATAAAAAAAGGTTTACCTTGATGATCATTGGTAAGACGCATGTGGAGCTCCTTTACTGTGGTCCGGTCCATGGCAGCCTGCACTCGCAGCATGTCCAGTTCCTCCTCCAGGCCAGCTCTGCAGACATATGTACTGTGTAAACTTTCTTCAGACAATTGTTCCACTAATCAAATTTAATCTCACTTTAGAGGCTTACTAATGTGGGTTTTTCTATAACTGATCATTTTTAAAGGAAAAAAAATCATTGATAAAATAAGTTAATTTGTTTGGAACGTAAAAACCAGCTCTAATTTTTTGTTGCACTATTCAAGCAGAGTAGCATTCTAAAGTGTTTTATAGGTCTAAAGCAAAACTTAAAACAGCCAAGAAAATAAACAAACATATTTATATATTATAATATTTAGCATAAATAAACCACTTCACCACATTCTGTATACATTTTCTATGTGCTAACGTAGATCTTTTGTTTTACGGGTAAAAATCAACCACAAGTACACAAAACTGACACAATCAGCAGCACTAAAATTGTATTTCTTTTCTTCCACAATTTCCACACACGTCACACTTTATTCCACTAAAAAAATTCATTATTGTAAAAATTTTTGTACACTTTTTTTCATGCTAAATGGATCAAACAATTAAAATGCTTTTTAGTCATCTGGAAATTAAAGTGACAAGAAACATGAAATGCTAAGGTAGGAAAGTACTCAGTGCAAGTGTGTGTGTGCCTTAACAGACAAGCAGGCAGTAAAGTGTACCCAATTACCTTTCTGCAATTAGCTTGATTCCTGCTAAAGGCTAATTATGTGGAGCCATGCTCTAGTCTTTGCACTTTCAAGCTATTATTAGGCCCCAACTGTAGTCTGCTGAGGATACACACAGGCCCACTGAGACAACCACACCTGAAACACACACCTAGTTTCCCTCCCCTCTGCTCCATGGAGTCAAAGAAAAACACAAGAATCAAACTCCAACTATTCTAGTGACATTCTTCCCATATTTAACCTCATTACAAAAGACAGTTCTTCATTTTTACTGACTTTTTAAAGCATGTTCCATCGTAATGCGCTTAGGCTACAAAACAGTAGTTGTGGTCAGTATAAACATTGACAAGAATCGTTTAACTTACACTTTGACTCAACCTATTTAATTTTCTTCATGTGCTTCTGCCTAGAAAATGTCATGGGACATAATGAAAGAAAAGGAAATAATAACTAATAAAGCCAATGCACTCCAGCAGCCTGGTCTAATTCCTAGATGTGGCTTGAATAAGTACACCAATGTCCTCTCGCCCAAGGGGCAAGAAAGCAGATGGATATGTGTCGCTTTTGTATAGATTTTCCTGCATAAATGAACTCAAGTCGATGAGGCACCGACAGTCCCTTATGTGTCCAAGCTGGTAATAGGACCAGTGAGCTGAAATATACAGTAGCAGAGAGAGCCTGTTCCATCTCATGTTTCTCTTTTATGCCTTTTCAGATGTTGATAGTATTGATGCTACACCAAAATTCATGTACAAAATATTCGCTTTTGTTGGATTTTCCCACTGTTTCTCAAATAGGAAAGAGATTGCATTTCAAATGGAGCACACTAGGAAAGGGTCCTACAGTTACACAACATAACTGTCTGAAGATGGAATACCAATGAACTTTCATTTACAACAACACTTAATGGCTGTAGTGAGTGCTTTGTTAGCAAATAACATAGAAATGTTACCACTACAGACGTTCTTATAGCAATAATACATGTTTTTAATATGCAAAAGGTCAATTAAAAGAAAGAATTATTTAAAAATAAAATAATGCAGTATTTTTAATGTATTTGGTTTGGTGTTTCATGGTATTTTTGAGCTATGTTAGTGGTGATGTTAGTGCTGTACTTACCTTGGTTTGAAGCAAAATTGCATAAATCACAATTCATAACAAGTTTCATGTTTGCGTAAATCAACTCTGCAAAATGTAAAATATTAAATTCATCATGTATTTCAATCTATTATTTTAAATTAAGAGCAAATACATTTAAAACAATGCATTTGTGTTTTTTAGAATCATGTTTCTGGAAGTGAAAAGTGTTTGCTTTTTGTCTTTGTGAATGAATATTACAAGATGTGACCAAACAATCACAAAACAATTTAGTAGTGTGTTTCTTTTAAAATCAAAGTTTGACTTTAATGTGTCCAAGCAGAAAGATATGTTTGGACAATATTGTAAGCGACAAAAGTAATCAATTTATGTCCACTCAACAGGAGCTGGCGTTTAGATTTAGATAATGAAATTGTAGCTGGCTGTTTGTAAGCCAAAGGATGATAAGTCAGATGAGAATAACTGGGCAATTTTCAGTTAACTTAGTGCTTTCACTTAAGGTAGAGTATAAATTTGTATCCACAAAAAAATATGTGGTCATCAGAAAAAGTAGGCAATAGCCAGGTAATTTATTTGGTAATGATGTGCTCTACAACATAAGTCTTTGTCTCCTGCTGCTCTTTTGCCCCTGTTTTAATAAACATTTTTGCTCTCATGCAGTGCTTCAACTTGTGCCCTGAGCCATCCACTCCACGTCATTTGATCTCATCTCCACCTGTGCGGTGCTGAACACAGCTTAAAGCACAAACTGCTCACTGTCATACACTAGGGTGTACAACACATCTGCTGCAGCCATTGTGTTTCACAAACCATCCTCCCCTGTTTTTACACTGCACATAAAAGCTCACAGGGTGAAGGATACAAAAAAAAGCAAAAATGCTACTGGCATTTTTATCACTAGGGTAAGAATCTGTTTTGGGAGGATGTGGAGTGATTCCCCCACGGTTAAACTCGGGATACAAGTCTACTCACTCATGGACAGATTTGGGTGGATAAGTCACTGCTGTCAGCAGAAATGGTAACTGCAGGAGTTAACATAGTGCATGATGTATTTTAACAGAGGGCAGCGCAGCAACAGGAGCAAACAGTGGGTCTTAAAAAAATAGATTCTCCAGCTATATGTCAAAAACACAAAGCTTAAACAAAGATTCTTGTTTTATAAGTACTACAAAAAATAAACTCTGAAGCTCTATTCATTTTTAAATCAGCATAATGTTGTGTCCAAACATGAAATAAAAAGATTTATAATGTTGTACTGTATCCAACAGATGAAACTCAAGGAGGGATACTAACAAATCTATAAAAAATTTCATCCACTAAAGACAATTTAAATATGAGTAAATTGAGCACTTTTTTTTTTTTACTTTATGCTATCATTGAATTTGAGCTCATTATTTGCCTTCTAACACAACTTGATGCCATACTGAAGTTAAGATCATAATTACTTGCAAAGAGTAAAGTTATGTTATTTTTTTTATTTTAAGTGGTAAATGATCTCCCAAATAACTAATGAGGGAAAAACCTTAGTTGCCTAATTTAGAAACATGCATAAATCATTCTGTTTGTGTATGAGTGTATTTTATGCGTGTAAAACTGTGTCCCACCTCCAACTAAGTCCTGGTCCAAAGGGCAAAAGACTCTCATTACTTCTAATACCTTTTAGCAAATAAAGATGAAAAGAAAAGAAATAGTGGAATATGGGGAACATTAGGGCCAACTTTATTAAACTTAATTAGAGTCAACGTCGCTTATTGGGGAGGTTCGCATCCATAATGGTCACTCTCTCCAGAGCAGCAGTGCAAATGATCTCAAAGGCTTTTTCCCCAGTAATCGCTATTTAATTTATGCTTTGATGTCGTCTGAGTATGCTATCTCAAGTCTGAGGGTGCAGTGCGTGTGTTTATTCTGTTTATGGAGCCTAAATAATCTTTGCCTCTTTTTACCAAAAGACCTTTAACAACAATTAACAAGAACGGACAAGGACTGCTGCAGACAGATGCATAATGAGGCAGATAAAATGATCCCACTGCAACTTTTCTGCCCTACTCTGCACATAGCTGCTTGCCAACAATATACCACAACTTAAAAAAAAGAATTCTTGGTGTCAATTAGTTTAGTTATGGCTTTTGCCTTGAAAGTCTAAAAACAGAGATACTAAAAGGTTTTGAAATTTTAAAGAGTGTCTGGTTGGCTCTTTACGCAAGACTTGGTTAGTCATGGTTACATAGAGTAAGAAGTAGGTACAAACAGACAGTTGGCAATAAGAAAAGTAAAAACACAACAACAAGCATCTAATGCAAGGACAATGAATTCATGGTAAAGTTAGTGTTAGTGCAATGTTAAAAATACTGATTTTAACATTTTAAGTATAGAATTCCACATCTTGAAGTTTTAATGACATTTTAGAATCCTGACATCAAATGCAAAAAATTTCAAGCTTAAAATTCTGTGCTTCTATCTAATTTTTAAGTTATCAAACTGAGCCACAGGGTGCTTATCACATGAAAGAGTGGAGAAAAAAAAGACCTGATTCACCTTCCTCCTCAATCTATTTTAAATGTTTAGAGGTAGGAAGGTGGGGTGGGTCAGGATTTGTTAATGTTCATTTAGCACTGTAGGGACCCACAGTGAAGGAGTTATTACAGCAATATTCATTGTGGGAAATAGTCATCTGGGTATCAGCAATGTGTTTTTCATGGGCTGTTTCTGAAGATAGTGAGAGAAAACATCTTTCCTTATGACAATGAAGAAAGAAAATGAGCAGTTAAAGAGAGTCTTCTTAAAGCCTGCCATTTGGAATTTAAAGCTCTGAATTTTTCAGCTGCCATGAGTTAGTCATTAGTGGATCATTGCAAACACTTACCTGGTATAACCTTCACAAGTTTAAATAATACAGTATGGTCAAGGGAAAATCAAGCTGTAACTCCTTGACACATGGGTTTCTTGCTCACTACTTCAAAAATACACTAACTACTTCTCACTCCAGTCCTTTTCAGATTAAAAAATGCCTTTGAGGAAATGTATTTTCGGATGCCAAGGAGACTACCCTCTTTTTAAGCTTTCTATGGATGACATGATTCTTAACAAAATGATTGGACTTCAATTTTGGAAGTAACCCTCCAATGAAAAATATATATATATATATTTGTGCGAGCCACTTTACCAATGATAGCTTTCTGAACAAAAGGGAATTTCACAGTGGACTAATAACAAGAATGTGTGTGTGTCTGTGAGGATGACTGGGAAATGTCTTACCAAGCTGAAACGTCATCTCTCTACTTGCTTTGGTTCTTTAGAAAACATATTATATTAACATGTCAACTTAGAATGCAAAACTGTCTTGTTATTACTGTAGTTAGTATTAGGAGCTCAGCAGATGCACGATTTCACCAGTTGTTTGCTAGTTGTTGCTGCCAATAGCCTGCCTGCTCAGGACGCGTGCTCTGTGATGTGGAAGCTCGGCTTGGAGACACAGCCCAGAGGAGGAGCTGCACCTAAAAGCAGTTCTAGTCTCAACCAGACACTTTTACTCTCCTGCATGACTGCCTCAGGACACTACAGGATTTCTCAAACATACATTAATGAGTCAAAGCAAGACTCTGGGTATGTTTTTGATGAGGTGATAATGTAATAACATGATATACAGTAAAGCTCAAAAAAGTTGATTTTACATGATATTGCCCCTTTAAAGACTTCTCATGATAATGATCAATAATAATTTACTATGGTTGACATGATAAATCTTTATTAATAACAAGCATTTTGAACTCTAGAGTCCTGAGTGCTCAGCTTTAAAACATTTTGGAGTTCTTCTGTGTGACTTTAGGTGTGACTGGGTGTGGGGATAGTATGTCCAGATGTCCCTTGCTTTCACCCAAAGGCAGCTGAGACAGGTTCCAGTCCCCACCCTAACTCTGATTAAGAGGACAGAATGGATGGATGATTTTTTTATAGCTGGAAACTGATATTTAAACATAAAACAGTATTGGTTGTATGTGTGTTTAGCAATGTGTCACTTTGTTTGTTCACGCCATTCAATTATGTGGCTTGTTACTCTGCAACATTGTCACTTTCATTTTGTGTGCCAAGTAATAATTTGTTCATAGGAAATGTGTTTTACTGAACGTTTCATGTTCAGTGTTGCCATTTGGCTCTTAATGATCTGGCTACTTACCCTGTAGATGTTGTAGGGTAATTGTGTCAACTCAACAAGGGTTTTGGCTCCTAAAACTTCAGATTTTGTTAGTAAATAGTTTAAAAAACTAAAGTCGGTACCCTGGTGCTGTTATTTTTTATGTGTTTTAGCCACTACGGAGAGGTGTGACTGAATGCAAGATGATAAAAAATCATTCAATAGACCTCTGAAAAATTTGTCCCTCTCATTTCTGAGATGGTGATTAAGTCCTTGGTGAACATATATGGATCAAATCTCTCCAGTCCCACAGAATAAGCAAACATTTAGGAGACACCTTCAGAATGAACCCCTCATTCAGCTGCAAAGAAGAGACCCAATGTTGAAACTACAGTATCTTCAGCAGCTCCTTAAGAATTACAGAAATTACTAAGGCCGTCAGTTCTATAAGGTGTATACAGGCTCTAAAGTCTCCTGCATTCTCCCTCCGAAGCCGAACAGTCGATGCGCAGTCATGTGGTTTTTCTGCATTCTTTTTTGCACACACCCTTCATAGTCCCTGAGACACCCCATGCCGAGCTCTTGGGAAACCCCTCCCGCTGCGGTGTATGCCACTACAGGAGGGGGGTTCCTCCCACTGGAGTCTAGATCCGGAAAAAAAAAAAGTCAGAGACCCGTCACCCGACGTTATTTATCCACAAATCTGTCCTGGTTAAAGCTACACAGACATCAGTTAGATTCCTCTGTGCACAATGCCTGTTTTATTATATGTTTTGAGTTTTTGGCCGTTTGACTATCTTTTTAAATTGCTGCTTCCTGCTAAAACAGTCGGCTCTGGAAGCGAGTCGTTTTTTGTTTTTTTTGAAGCGAGTGGTTGAAGCAAAATGCAGCATCTGAACGCTTTCAGCATGAAAAAACACTACCACGAACTTCTGACCAATCACACAATAAAGTTCTTATGTGGAGGGTGGTAAAAAGTTCTGCCGGCGGGTTGTGTCAAGAAGCTGCCGAAATGTCGACAATGCGAACAGAATGACGCAATTTTTGTCATAAAACTTCGACAATCCGAACCCATTTCGGCAGTTCGGAGGGAGTATGCAGAAGCCTTTAATGAGACCCAGTTTTCCCTACAGGACAGGGTGAGATGCTGGCAAATCTTCTCTACTTGTTCTCATCAGAAAAGTTTGAAAAAAAACTAGTTTTTTTTCCAAGGCCCAAACATTCCATATTCCATGTAGGAACCAAAACACACTTAAGGCCCCAACATACTCGGGCGTACTTCGCTCCGCGGGGGTCCGCGCGGACTCTAGGCGGACTCGATGCGGACT
>JARVJO010000111.1:863729-908888 GCA_031762555.1 Cynodonichthys magdalenae
GTCTCTTCAGAGGGCCTGTCAGAGGCCAGAGGTCAGAGACAGATTTCTTGATTATCTCACTCGAGGTGACCACTACACAATGATCTTGCACATTCTGTGCTACTACCATACAAAATATTAGGTCAGTATCTGTAAAACTGAGTTTTAGCCATTTGTTTTACGTTTGTTAAGATCAGTTTCCTGAAGTGGCCGTCTTAAATTGAACTGTTAATCAGGCCTAGATGTTTACCTAAAGATTATTATTAAAAATAAGCCATTGGTTAGTGAAATATTTTGGTAACAGACATAAGTTCAACAAGATTTGAATAAATATGCAATTAACAGGCTTCTGCAGAACTTGAAGAGGTAAATCAATAACTGAATCAGGTGTGGTGAAGCAGGGGAACAAGTTAAACATGCAGATGGTGGCCGTAGAGGACCATGATTAGACAGCCCTGCTCTAGAAGGTTCCCTGCAGAACTCTAGTTGATGTTAAAATAAATACATAAAATCTGTCTCAGTCTAACATGATCTCAGGTCATTTGAGTTGTGGACCTTTTGAAGAGCAGATTAAAAGCAAAGTGATGCAGTAAGTTAGAACCAGGGGAAGCTGCAGTGAAGGCTTGGACTACTCAGGGTGTAAAAAGATGTAACAGAATACCAACTGAAAATCTCTTTCCAGCAATCAATTTTTAGCAGAGGGCTGTGTCATGTTTGGAGGCTGCCTTCCTACATCTAGAAACAAATAAATGAGACACTGCTGACACCGAGGGCAGCTGTGTGTACCAGAGGCTCTGCAGAGGGTCAACAGAACAATGATGCTCAACACTGAAGCAAATCTACAACAAAACGATCTGAAATCAACTGTTTACACCAGAGACTGGTGAAATTAGGTGTTAAAGAAATAAACCTTTACTCAATTTTGAACAGGAACACTGAGCAAAGTTCCAAAACTCTGCAAAAGTCTGTTTGCAGCTGATTAAAACTTTTTCTGCTGGAGCAGATTCAGCTTCGCCCTATCACAGCATGATGCTTCCACCACCATGCTTGACAGTTTGTACAATGTTCTTAGCTTTAAAACTGGAGACTCCTCCAAACGTACATCTTGTCATTGTGGCCAAGTAGCTCCAGCTTTGTCTTGTCTCACCATAAACATTTACTTTTCAGGAAACCGTTGATTTGTCTGTGTTGGCAGCTGTACATATCAGTGGATCTTAAATATGTCTGCTTTAGGAGCAGAGGTTTTTTTTGGCAATATCAAAACATTTTAAGTGATCCAAACTTTTCTGGGTCTTCACATTTCTTCTTCTTACCCCTTTCTTTATGACTGCAACTTCAGCAACTCAGCTATAATTAATAAGACTTATAAGAAATTATACAAATCATTAGGAACAATAAATTCAACTGCATTAATATATATTTTAATTCAAATTACCTAGATAATCTTTCTGTTCAGTAAAGTTGAGATTGATAGAGTTGAGACTAATGGATGCTCATGAAGTTTGTTTTTCCTAAGATGTGAGATGATCATTTACATTATCTGTTTTCAATAGTTTGACTGATTTAATTTGACAGAACTCTATTCATGTGTTTTAGCTGTTTTCAGGTTGATTGTTTTTGCTGCATCACCTTTTACCACTAGGTGGAAGCAAAGCAGCCGGTTTATTTACTGGACTACATAGTACTCTGGAACATACATAACACTAATCATAGATTTATATTACAATTAGAGTCTGTTTTTACAAAAAAAAAAAAAGAAAAAAGTAAGTATTAGAAATTTATGGTTTTGCCATTTTCATAACAAGCTCCTAAATAAAATAAAAATATCATGACTGCGTTTTTGCTTAAATGCTTCTGTCAAAAAAATCATTTTTTTGTGTGTTTTTACCATTGAAATTTGCATTACTTATTTTTAATTTTATTTCATTTATTGTTTTTGTTTGTGTTGTTACGTGCCAGTTTGTTGAAAAATTTTTCATTATTTGTTCAAATATTCCACAAGATGGCGCCACTAATATTACAAATGCATCCTATTTTCCCTGAGAGTGATGTCACAAATGATCTGCAGCTGTAAACAGGACATCATGAGCATGAACAACACACACACACACAAAAGAACAATGTAAAAGATAAACAACAGAACAAGAATATTAAAACAGAATATTTATGTCTATTAATTTATACTTCTTATCAAATGTACTAATCAATAAATCTGGATGATAGTTGTGTCTAATGTGTGTTGCAGATTTTTGTGTATTTTTACATTCTCAGCACAATAAACCTCGCCAGGTGTAATGTATATACATACTGTGTTATCTGCTTGCTGACACACAATAAAGACCTTCTCTTGTTGTTTTGGTGATGCCTGTGCTTCTCTAATTCCTACACCAATATTTGTTCTGCTTGGGAAGAAACACTCCTCCCTCCAGAGACTAA
Source organism: Cynodonichthys magdalenae (assembly GCA_031762555.1). NCBI lineage: Eukaryota > Metazoa > Chordata > Actinopteri > Cyprinodontiformes > Rivulidae > Cynodonichthys > Cynodonichthys magdalenae. The sequence goes on from JARVJO010000111.1 coordinate 866,145, forward strand.
TTACTCTTAAATACATGCTTTGTTTGCTTTTGGATGGCAATCTTTTAAAAGAGATAAATTAAGTTTATTTGAAGACTCTTATTGCATATGAAGGCTTATGTTAGGAAGGTGGAAATTCAGAACTAGACAGCCAGGTCACTGATTTTTTTTAAAGGTTGTAATATTAAATTGATCACACTTTTCCAGTTTTAGAGACTTCGCAGCTGCAGATGAGATATACTTGATAGTTGTGTTTGATAATTACTTCATATGAAATGATTCTCTGCCTGTTAACCCACAGGGAGCTCAGGGACTGGAAACTGTTCATCCAGTGAAGACGAGCTGCTTCTGAGCTGATAAATCCATGTGTGCAGGTGAATCTGCTCCTGGTTCAGACCCATGCTGGTCTGTGCAGGCTCCCTCATGTTGTCCATTGGTCTTTCAAAATCTTTCTTTAGACTTTGGCTGTTTATTCACTCATTTTTAATTTAGACTATATTCAGAACAATGTTTATTTTTAACAGTATTTGTTAAGACCTCCCAATTCTAATCTATAAAGCAATCCAGCTTAAAGAAACACATAAGCTGAAGGAATAGAGCCGTGCTGTTCAATGCATAAGCAACTTTACAAAAAAGCTGTTTTAAAGGGGATCTTTGGACTCTTTACCAGCAGTTTTTCCCAATTTCTTTTGTTTGATCTATTAGAAATAAAACAGTTTGATAAATGAAATAATATTTTCGCTCGCACAAAGTGATTCCCAAAGAGTTATTAGCTGAAAACCTCAAGAATGAAGATGTATCACCCTCAGGTCTTGGTTCAGGTCTATGATGGATTCTTTGCTGGTTCTTAAAAACATGATGTTCAGATACTGTTTATCTGCTGTGTAGAGTTTTAAAGACTGATTCTTCTTCTTTTGTTCTTTACATGTGCACTTTCCTCAGCACAATATGCTGTCATGGTCGGCTGACAGTACTGGACAGAAAGTAAATGAAAAGGCAGTCAAAACCTCAAAAGAAAATCATTGGAAAACCTATTAGATAGCTTGAAATTAATTGTTATTCAACTATTTCTGTCTAAACTTGTGCTTACTGGTGTGTTTAACAGTAGAATAGTCCATGTTTTGTGCTATTTGAGCTTAATGTGCCTACATTGTGGAACATAAACAGCACCTGTCTTCCTCTTTGACTGGAGCTGTCCATGGTGCTGGAGGTACTGGCAGCAGAAACACACAGGGCCTTACTCTTTTCACCTGATCAACCTCATATTTTAGTTGAGAAATTACATCAGTTTTATGGTCTTAACTCTAGCGTAGATGATGGTGTTGAAATGGAGCACTGACCTTTGACACACATGGGCTCACTTTGTAAAAAACCTCAGCAGAGAATCGATTTTTAGCAGATCTGTGGTTTTAATAAGGAGAATGTTTTCTTAGGTTTTATTTTTATCTGCTGGTTCTCACCATGTGGAAGCAGGAACAATCACTTGAGGATTGTCAGGATGTGCAGCCCAATTGCTGACCCAGGAGAGGTCAGTGAAAAAGGCCAGACTGATCCTGGCCGAGCCACAGGTCGGTTCTGTCTGGATGCAGACATCTGCTTCCTAATGACCAATTTTAATATTTTATATAATATCTAATATATCTTTTATTTTTACTACTTAAATTCGCTCCTATTGGGATCAATTTGTTTGTTTGTTGCTCTTCATTTAGTGTCAAAAAGCTGATCTACCTGATAAAACTCCGCAGTAGTTATTTCTCCTGTCATACTGTCAGGTTTAGATGTAGTAACGACGTCGAGCGCGTGCTCCGTCATGGCCACGTAGGTCCACTATCCAATAGCCTGATCCGGGCTTTACTCAGCCTCTCTCACGCAGGAGATCCCTACGGAGAAAGACCAGCGTAGAGACTAGGGGTTTAGATCCAGGCTGCGGAATCGGCACCAGATCGAATTGGACCGAAATTTTCATTTTCTTCAGATTCGCAACATCCGGACGTTTTGGGTTTTGTTTTTGTTTTTTGTTTTTTCTTCTCCAGCCAAGAGCCGCGGTGAAAACAACAACTACGCCAACCTCATCATCATCATGTCTGTGGCGGGACTGAAGAAGCAATTCCACAAAGCCACTCAGGTAAGAGGACACCGCGTCCTGTGCGTCTTCCTCTGGGTGTTGGAGACACGTGGGTCCTGCGCTGTCCTGGTGCTGAAAACACTGGCTGTGCTGCAGCGCTGCACCAAAAAACAACCATCCGTGCCTTCTGTTTCACTCGGAGGTTTCCTTATTTATAAACTGGGTGTAGGTGTGATGATTATACAGCAGGGTTTATTTTGTGTGTGTGTATCTGGGAGGCAGATGGCCCACCGCTGACTGTGAGAGATTCAGGGGGGGCCCGTCAGCTCCTTCTCCGTACCCTTCAGATGACATTCCGCTCAGCTGCTCTCTCGACAAAGACGGTTTAAGGCAGTCTTCCCTCCCTAGACCCGCAGTGGGAACTCCGACCGTGTTACGCAATCACGAAGTGAGCCAATTGGCGGAAATCCGCTAAACGCCCAGCCGTAGCTGCGCACCGTGACCTCTGCGCCCTCTAAACGCGCTCTGATGCAGCGGGATTCCAGAGAAAAATCCAATCCCAGCTTCCTTGTCTGTTCCTGACTCGTCTTCAATTATTAGAGGTCAGGCCAGACCATGATAAACTCTTCAGCCCAAGGTTAGAGGGGCTTCCCGCTCATTTAGGTGTGTCATCATGTCATTATTGTATGTTAAACGCCGTCTGCTTTAAGGATCACCAGAGCAGGTTTTGATTTTCAATAACGAAGTTCCAAACTGTCCTGGTGGAAAATGGACTGAGCCAACCTGTGTTCCAACCTTCACATGTGGTCATATGGTTTGAAATAACCTTAAATTGGATGAGAGGAGAGTTTGGAGTAGAGCTGCTGCTCCTCATTGAAACGGGTCAGCTGAGGTGGTTGGACTCAAAGTAGGGTCACTCTGGATCACCGTCCTCTGGAGGTTTTTCTAGGACACCCAAAACTCACTGAAGAGATTATATATCCTCTCTGTAAATAAAGTGAATCCACACATTTTTCCCTCATATTGATGGTTGATGAGTTTCGAATTAAAATATTTGTAAACGGATGCCATGGTGCCACCTGTCCAGGTGAAGTCTGACAATTGGATGCATTTGTACATACTTATTAGCCAAGTTTGCATACGTAAACCAGTACTATCTGAGGCTAAAAACTTTTATTTCCACTGCTCTAAAACAATTTGAAATAAGATCTGAAAACAATGAGTGTTTAATTTTTTTTTTCTGAAAATATAATCAGACAATTTTTTAAGGCACACTACAAAATACCACTTTTTTAAAAAAGGTCAGACTAAAATTCGTTGTTCTTTGTAATTTAATCACAGATTTACTTTTATATTTTCACCCCAGCTCAGTTTACACGTAGACTTTATTCAGTCTAATGAGGCTCAACCATGTAACTCATTCTTTCATGTAGTTTTCAGTAGGTTCAGCTTTGTTTACATTAAGTGCATACCCACATTTCAGTATTAGGTCTACATATCAGTATATCTGGAAAACCACTGATTTAAACTGCACTATTAGATTTACTGTAGCTCAGAATATATTTTTTCATGTTTGATTTTGTTTGCAGTGAGTGCCTTTAACGTTTTTGAAATTTGATGTAAACATTTTAATAACATCATCTTTTTTAGTCACTGAGAACCCGATACAAGTACAACTTGACATGTTCTGAGTTCAGTTTGGTGTTTTTCATTGTGCATACAGGCAATTATGATTAAACACCGTAAAAAGAGAAAATCACAGTAAAAAACTTGTCAAAAATGGGTTTAAATTTACTTAAAAATGTGAAAATAGCATGGAAGAGTACATGTTAGATGTAACAAATGAAGGAACCTTACAGATCTGTGCCTGCAGTTCATCAGCAGCTGAAGGCGAGTTGTATTTCCAGTCTTAGCTGGGAGCGCAGGATTCTCAGACAGGTTACGCTTTTGTCAGGGTGAGTCAGAGTGACATGACGCTTCAGGCTCCACACAAAGAATCCAGCACCTGGAGGCTGAGTCTCTCTCTCTCTCACACACACACACACACTTCTGCCTCTCATCTCATCATACAACAAAGCTCCAAATAGCCTTGTGCTTTATTTTTTATGAAGATCTGACCTCTAGTTGACGAAGGGTTGATGGCAACACTAATCATGTCCTTTCATAGTCTCAGCGTTTAGATTTCAAGCTTTAGTCTGTTTAATCCATTTATGCACCAGTCAGCTCGAATGTTACCAAGCTTTAGTTCGTTGATTCCACCGAAAGGGCTGTTATTGATTATTACAGTTTAGTGGCATTCACAGATCAACCAAAACTATACTTGAAAGAGATCTTTTATGTTTGAGGACCAATTAGCAAGCAAAACAATCCAAAAACAATTTTCTGGCAGCTCCTCTCTCACTCTTTAATAAAGAACTCATTTCATCGGAGCAGAAATAGCAGCCCACATGAAGCATCAGATAGCTGCACAGATTGTCTTCATTCTGTGTGATTAGTCAGTTGTCACCCATTAGCAGAGGCTCCTCTCTGTCCCTGCAGATGTTTCTCAGTGTGTGTGTGTGTGTGTCACAGGGCATATTTCAGGATTTATTTCTTTTAAAAACAAATCCATACAGTTTTGTTGCTCAGCTCAAAGATGTGTTATTGGATATAGTTAATAGAAAATCTGCAGGTTTTCACAGCTCCATTTTCTTCACAGCTTTAGTGTCGCTGTGATTTTTTTCAGATTGAAGCGCCGTTATTTGTCTCGTTTGTGTCCTGCTGTCTGCTCGTCAACAATGCACCCCAACCGACACCCACAATTCAAACACACTAACTCACACACAGCCTCGCACACATTTTCCTGAGACTGACAGAAGGCTCTCTTCAGCCCCTCTGTTCTCATCCCTCAGGCTTGTAATCCAAGCCCAGACTTTTCTGCAGTCTGGTTTTCTGCTCAAGGTGTCCAAGCATTCTGCAGGGAGACCCCTTAAAACAACCCCTAAAAAACCCTTAAAAAGACCCCTGAAAGTGTGTTTGGTGTGAACCCAGCACCCCCACTAAATTAGGGAATGAAAAGATGAAGAGATTAAGAGTTTGAACCAGAGATTTGAAATGGACATTATAATTTGAGGCAGTTTACTATGTGTTCAGAACTTTTTAAATGAGGTCATATTAAAGCATATAAATAGTAAATATCTTACCTATTGTAGATAGCTCGTTATACACATTATTTTTTAAATTGCTGGCAATAATATATTTCAGCACAGTATCAGGCCTAAAGCAAATCAAGTCATCAGGACCTTATTTGTTATAAAGTTGTAATTATTTATTGCACTGCATTTTTTTAGATATATTTCTCTTGTTGCATGCTAGCTCATATAGCAGCTGCAGCTAGCTGCAAGGTTTCATGTGAGGCCTGGGGCATTTCTGGCCAGAGTATCATAATATTCCAGCTGGAATAGGTTTGTACTTTGAATCTGATAGCAGGGTAAAAAAATATAGTATACAAAAAACTTTTGCATGAACCTGAATGACATTTTTAGGATTTAAATTATTTGAATACAACAGCAATACATTTGGCCCTGCTTTGACTAGCCATTGGCTCATCAATCTGCTCACAATTATTCTGTTTCTCCAAAGTGAAGTTATTAAGCAATCTACAGCTGGTAAGATATTAATTGTTCATACCTTTTTCATACAAACCCATTCCTAAAGATCTGAACTGCTACTTTAGTAAGTTGAAGAGCTGTTTTTACTATATTGACATCATCAGGATGAGGAACAACCAACAAAAATAAAAATGACAATGTGACACAGTTTAGGTAAAAATGCTCAGTTTTTATTTTACTTCTTTATTGTCCTTGATATTTATTGTGACAACATAATACACTGAGCATTTTCCTAACCTGATACAAATAATATAGAGATGTAATATTATAGTCTTAAATATTGCCAGGAACAAAATTAATCTATTCTGCACCAACTTCATTGTCCAACATGGTATAAATTAGCATCTGCCTTGTGAGCAGCAGAAATTATGTCTTGTTTGCAGCTTTGCAGCATTTCTTTGTTACAGACTTTACAGTCTTTGCTAAATAAAGAGGCTAAAAAAATCTGAAAGCTATGCATTGTTCATTTTTATCTTTCACAATGTGGGCTAATTAATTTCACACGTCCATAATCACACTTTGCTCTCACAGAAGACGACAATCTGTATTTCCTGTTCAAGGACTCTGAGATTCAGTGTGGAGTATTAATTACTGGAGCCCCTTTAAAAGGATGAAAAGCATGAACAGCAACGAGCAGCTGCTTCACCAGAAAAAGGCCTTTTAAAAATGTTTTTTTTTTAATTATCATGATGTCCATCAATGATTGCTTAGGACCAAATTGTGTAACATTCACTCCATGAGACTAAGATTTCTGGAAATAATTAGCAGTAAAACACACATCTGTCCCTGGTATTATTTTTAATAAGACGACTGCTGCTTACATCACGAGTTCATTTTGCCTCTGAGTCACACGAGTCATGCTTCGAACAGTCGCTGTTCTCACGATGACGTGGTCAGAATAAACTTCCTGCAGCAGACTGTGTGTGCAAACAAACATGTGATTAATATGTTTGTGTTAGAAAGCACTTTGTTGGGATGATCAGCTGAAATTAAGGGAAACTAATGTGTTTTAATCTGACATTTTTCATATTTCTAAGCCAACAAAACCACACTTTATCTAAATAGAAGGACTGTGCTTCAAAGAGGAAGACAGGTTTTTCTCATGAAGCTTTTCAGAATAAATAAATTTTCTTATGACAAGTTTCCTCTCAGTTAAAGCAGTGATTCAGAGTTTGTTTTTGTTTTTTTTTAAGTAGAGCTCTGGAGAAAGGTTAAGAATAATTGATATCCCAACTGATAGCTATTTGAACAAACTTAGTTTGGAGAAACAAGTTGCTGCATCTTCTACGTACGTTTTTACAATTCACCCTAGGATTCTATGTAAATAATTATATAAAGCAAAATAGATAGCAATGTACATTTTTCAAAAACAAAATTTGCATGACACGCTAAAATATTTTTTTATAACTGGAGTTGTTTGAAAGTGCCTGTGACATGCCTGTCCTTCTAATGCATAAAATGAAAGAAAACCTCGAGACGTGGCACGATACACTTGATTTTACCCATTTTGTCACATATCTGGCATATATTCTTTTGAGTTTGGCTTTGGAAAAGTGAAACAGGAAGTGACATCAAAGGGGAACTATTAAGGAAAGGGAACTCCCTGTTTTTTGTTTATTGACTTGTCTTCATCTCTCTCTCTGATAGTAATTCAAAACAATATAAAGAAACATCAGATTCATCTCTTCAATCTGTGTTGTTCACATGTAGACATTACCCTTTGACATCACTTCCTGTTACTTCACATGCAAATATTTTAACAACTGTTCATCTCAGCGGTGTGATTTTTTCTTCAATATGTTATTATTGTTATCTTTTCGACAATGCATTCATATTTTTTACAAAAATTGGATGTCACAGGCACTTTAAGATGGCAGCCGTGTGCTATCTACAACAGGTATTAATTGCACAGAACCCTTTTCAATAAGATCTGAAGTGTCACTTTAAGTGTCCACATGCACAATAATTATTTCAGAAGACACTTATTTTTAGGGCCGAGTTAAAAGGTTAGTGTAACCATTAGCTTAAGTCTCTCACAAACTGCACCTCCCATGCTGATGAGCCCTCTGTCAGAATCAGTCCTCACCACTTTCATGAGATTAAATCTGAGTTTATTATGAGCCTTTTGCTAAATATACAGTTAGCATGTTTATGTTCAGAGAGAGACTCTTGGCTCAGGGTCAACACACCATCTGGCTCTATCCAATGCACTTTATGAACCGTAAAATTCATCGGAGTATTTAATTGATTGTGACAGCACCTCTGATATGGCATGTTTCTGTTACATGAGATGTATTTCAACTCCTCACGTAAACAAGGCTTGCGTTCACCGGCAGTGTGGCTGGAAATCCATTCGTGCCTGAATGTCGTGCTTCCCTTCAGGTGTTTTAGGAGAAAGCAGGAGCTTTCATAGGAACAGATGTATGAGTGGCACGCAGTGTTCTGTGTGGAAACCCAATCATCTGTCAGGACTTACAGTTTGATGTGTGTGTGATTGTGAGAATACACACCTATGAGGACTTTGAGGTGTTAAATAAGCAGTGAGCAGATTTTTAATGGGTTGTGTTCCCTTTGGGGCGGGGACAGCTTGCAGAAAGGATTTTTTTATTTTCTGTTGAGGCTTGGTTTGAAACTAGCTCCCCCAGTTTGTGTGTTGAATACTAATATCTGAACTGCAAACGTATCACTGTTTTTTGCTGAAAAACAAAAAAGCAAAAAAAAGCTTTCATTAAAGTTTCATTTTTGTTTTAATGTGCATCGTGCTGCAGAAGTCCCAACGTGCATGTGGGCGTATATAGCTGTGTGTGTCTGTGGGAGCCCCGGGGACAGACAGCAGTGGGGTTTCTATGGTCGACGCCTGCAGGACTTTGGGGGCAGCAGATTGTGAGTCAGTGACTCATCCAGTCCAGATCCTTGCTGGGGCTACTGCAGTGCAGAGTATAAGTGATCCAACTGGGAGATAACAGATGGAATGAGAAGGACACACAAAAAATGAAGAAGAAGAAGCAGAGCTGGGAGAGAAGCTCAGAACAAAGGCTTTTTAGATTTAAAATGTGAGAGAAAATATAGATGAGCAGGTAAGAAGGGGAAGATAGAGAGAGCTCAAAGTCAAACAGGAAAGAGTGAATGTCTGCAGAATGTATAAATTTATTTTTCATTTTTGCTTTTATTGCAGCTAAATCAATCTTATCTGACTGAAACATGTCCAATTGGTTTCATTGTTTTGCAACACAGATGTGGAGTTTCTTTTGTCTAAATCAGGGACTACTGATGTCGAAAAAAGAAATAACAGCATGGATGAAGTTAGGAAGAGACTGGTGGGTTGGACTGGTTCTTCAGCCAGCTGGTTCAGATCTGCAGCAGTGCGGTCAGATAGATGCAGTGCTGGATGGAGTCCAGCAGGGTGGTTCCTGCATCTTCACTCATTTCACTCAAGATAATTTATTTCCAAACTGTTCTGTCTAATAATCTTTGCTCTGGCCACTTGCTCTTCTGGCTAAAGGAAGTTGTTAGTTACCAAATGAGACACCTGATTCTGAAAGTTTCCATTACGATGCAAAACCATAAATTCTTACCAAGTATATGTTTTATTAAATTCTAGTCGGAACCTCTCATCACACTGAAGGTAACTTAAAATCTTCTATAGATTTAAGTGAGAGATACGAACTTGTATTGAGACAATGCAACTTAAAAATCTTGATAAGTGAATATTCTTGAATATATCTTGTTTTGAATCCTTTCTCAAATGAACATTTGCAAAAAAAAAGTTTGAAGTTGCAGGAGGCCTTTTCAATGATGCTTTGCTGTAATTTACAGTTTATACTAATCTGCCAATGTCTCTGTGGATGTGTTCCTTGAACTTTCAACAAAATATTTTTATGAACCACTGGACGGATTTTAATGAAACTCCCAGAAAGTCATCATTAGATCTACAACTCATTAATTTTTGTGGTCCAGTTCAAGAGGATTACCATGGCTAACTGACATAAATAAACAGAGAAAATTCATACCAGTTTTATATACTTTGAGCTCAAATCTGGCGTGTTAGTAGTTGAGTCATTCACAACACATACTGTGAGCACAAAAATGCATCTCCAAAGTCACACAAGTTTGACCAACTACAACTCTGCCTCTTGTCAGCTTAAGACTGCTAAAACTCTGGCATGAAAGGTGATCAATGTTATGCAGTCCTTCCAAAAAAGTTAGGTCTTTATTTACTTTTTTTTTTCAGTTTTACAATAGTTAAATAGTTAAACCAATTTAGTAGTTTTCAGATTTGTTTTACTGTAAATATGTCAGTGGTAATCTTATTTTTTTGTATCCACATGTAAAATGTCCCCTTCATCACCACACACTCAGCTAATCTGTCATCATCCAGCCTCGCCTCTAAATTATTTCTCGTGAATACAAGCAGATTCTGTCTGCTGGTCTTGGATCTGTCAAAATGGATGGTTTATTCTTGCTGAAACTTGGCCGTATGGTGCACACGCTGTGGCTGTGGGGAGCCTTTGGACCTTGGAGTCCTCAGCGTTCTGACGTCAGCTCAGTTCAGCAGGGCTAAAGACAGACAGACAGACGCAGCCTGCAGTCATCCTATTATTAGCTCTTTATGTGTTTAGTAGCTGTTGGCATGTTTTGAATGAGAGGAATGGAGGGGTAAATTCATTAAACGTCCTTGTCCAGAAGAAACACCAATGAGCGGCGTTTAGCAGGTGACATAATTGAAGAACAATGCTGCATAGTTTCACACTATCGCTTATAAACAGAAGGTTATTTGTTTTAACTGAGGTACTGTTCTTTATTGTCAGTGGTTTTTCTCTCTGGTATCTTCCCCTGTTTTTCTTCGTCCTCTCTCTCCCTGAGCATCGACATTCAAGCCGTAGTTGATGTTTTATTCACCACTTGTGTATTATACATTCTGGGCACCAACCACTGCAGGAGAGATGAACGATGACTTGGTGCTGGGAGAGCAAAAACTTTGCAGGACCACCAGCTGCAATTTAAAGAAAAATCATCTTTGGGGTTTTTGTTTTCATTCTAAATTAAAGAAGCCATTAATATTACTGTTGTGTTTTTGCATGACAAAATGCTGTGTTTATTGCTGCATGAGAAATGTTCACTGTTGGTGTGTTGCCTGAGAGCAAATGAGTTTCCTTTTATTTATTAGAAATTATGTAAACCATGATAAGAAGGAAAATAAACCCCAGCACTTTCCCTCTCATGGGCGTATTTCTGCCTCAGGGACAGTCAGGTCACGGGATGATTTGCCAAATCTCTAAAACCAGAAGCCAGGCGTGTCTTCTTCTCATTACTCTTATATTCATGTCTGCTTTTTAGCTTTTCTTCAGCTGCCAGCGAGATATGGGCATGATGAAGAGCTGTGTAGCGTAATTTGCAAATATGGAAGCGTTTACAACCTCCAGGGTAAAGAACCAGTCTAAACATGAACCTGTATGAGACTCTGATGTTATGATGGCATTAATCCAACAGAGCACAATATCATGGTATTGTGCCAAAACAACAAAAATTAAAATAAGTCATACATGCCAACTACTATTTTTTTTTCTTTTTGACATAAATTTTGAATAAAAGTCGAATTTCTGATTAAGTTTTTTGTGTTTCCTGATTTTAGGAAAGTGTTGTTTTATACTATGTTTGGCTAGATTATTGATTGTTTTCACGTTACACAGAGACACATGAGAAGAGTAAGAAATCACGAATCATAACAGTCAACTTTTCTTTTAAAACCGACTCTGTCAGCTTGTTGGTCTGGTTTCTCTCCATTTACATTGTTTTAATTTTTGCTAAGAAAGCCCTTGGATTTCCCATGCCTGTCTGTTTTCTACTAAGCTTGCATTTTCGGGTCGGCTTCACAACACGTGACAATCATGTTAGCCAGGTTAGCTTCTGTACAGAGCCCGCTGTATTAGAACAACTGAATAAATCTCTTTGATAAAGGCTCTGCCACTGTTATAAATAACGAAAGGCGAAGTAACTCTATTATTTCGTTATCCAAATTGAAGCCAAAATGGGTTTTTTTGTTTTGTTTTGTTTTTTAGGGGGGGGGGGTGCTGTCAAATTGTATTTTAGGACCATTGTGGGGCTGTTCCATTGAAACAAAAGTTGCACATACATTTCCCTCCGACTCACTTAGAGAATGTCACAGTCATGATGTAACATAACCCTTTTACAGCCTCAAATATCTAAAAGAAACAAAGATTTATGTCAATCAATGGAAATAAAGACTTGTAAATATATATCTGAGGGTTGGTTTGTTTAAGACAGGAAAATGATGCTTGTGTTTACATGGATGGTTTTCTGCTGTCATCTGCTTTGTCCCTTATCTGAGTAGTTTCTGCAAAAACACTTCTAAATCAGTCCGATTGCTTTCGTAGTTATTTTCCTCTCGAAGCTTAACTGTTTATTTTAATAGGTGTATTTCACTCTTTTAAAGCAAATCGATGAGAAGAGGGAGTTTAAAGGCAAAGTGTGAAACAGAAAGGAGAGAAAAATGCTGGCCGAGAAGGATTTAATGCTGCAGAGATGAGTGGAGGAAGTACTGGAGTGAAGGGGAAGAATAGGCCAGGAAACTGGATGAAAAGCAAAAGAGAAGAGGCGTCGCGGCGTGTTTTCAGTCCAACTTGGCCCGCGGAGGGACAGTGAGGAGGGTAGGAGGGAGCAGAACATGCTGTTTAGTTGCACATATCCATGTGTGCTAAAGCAGCTTTCCAATAATGTTCTGAGAGGAGAGCTGTGTTTTAGATGCCGTCATGCTGTTTGATCTGACCCACACGCCGTGAGCCCACCCCCCCAGCACAGACGTCGTCCAGCAGCCAGCTGCAGAGCCGAGGCTGAATGGTTTGTCGGGGGGATTATACTCCGATTAATCAGAGCGCAGTGACTTTGCATCATATTGGAGCTGTGTGTGACTCAGAACCACGCAGCTGTAATCTGTGAAACGTGCTGCATGTGCAGGACGAGACCAACAGATGGGCCATGTGACGAGGTCAGAGATGCAAGCCTTGTTTTTTGTTTTTTTGTTTTTTTAGTCGAAGTAGTATTTTTACCTTGGAGGGGTTACAGCTCCTCATATTCACCACCATCAACCAGTTTGTTAAGGATGAACATGAAGATGCAAATCTGTTTTATAAAATCAAATATGTGTTTTTATGTAAAGTTAATAGTCATAATTAAGTTGATTATTCTTTATATTGTCTCTTTAATCCTCTTTATGTTATTGTTTGCTTGGAGTTGCAGCACAAGAGTAATCTTGGCACAGCTCTGCACCTACATCACCTTCCTGACTTGAAAGACAAGCCTCAGGCTTTAATGGAAAACAAAGTTATTTTTATGCTGTTTAGATTTAATTTGTCAAACACACCAGCACACTCACACAGTCTGAAGCACAAATTAAACACGTCAAATTTAGTTCAGCTGAAGAACTGCCTTTACAGTAACTGATTAGCATGCTGTAGGAAATTAACTAAAGTGTAGCTGTTCATTCTCTAAAATTGAACTACATGTTGATCTTCCATGTATTGAATTTGTTCAAAGCAGATTTGAGCATTTATTGATATATTGTAATCCTTTTCTGGGAACTCTGGGGTGACGACTGCTGGTTAAACAGATAATTGCTGAATCTAATAAATCAATTATCTGGATAAGTTCTGATTATTTTTTATTAAAATTTACTCTTTGTCCTATGTTAAATGTTACATGCAGAGGGTTTAACATTGTGATTCCTTTAAAACATGATGAAGTTGATGATGATGGTAATCCTCATTACCTGTGTTTGTGTCATTTTGAAAGGTGCAGAGATCCGCTGAAAGGTTTTTATCCTGAAGTTCACACTAAGCGCACAGAAAATTAAATTTAGCACATCCTGCGCACGTTAAATGAATCATGTTAAAACGCTCACTGGGTCTGTTTTTCTAGACTGCAGGCCATAAATTATTGATTATTGACCTACTTTGACGACACACACACAAAAACCAGCCCTCCTGATAATATCTGTGAAGCGAAAGCTGAAGCTCTCAGCTGAAATGAAAGCCTGATTTACTGCAGCGCCGCTGGAACAATGTCCAAAACAAAACTACATCGAAACATTTCTCCACAGCTTATCTAAACACATACAGTACGGTTTGGAACATCGAGCAGTAAATGATCCTTGTATTGTTGTGTTTTTATACCTGAAGATAAATTCCCTGCGTGTGCTGACCGATTGTTTTATTTCTCTTCACAGCAACAATCTATTCTTAAATAACGCTGACACAACAAATCCAGCTTGTATTCACAGCGTACACTCCTGTTTACACTGATATGTCTCAGCAGATAAGATCACAGTTAATATAATAGTGATAGTTCAGATGTTTTGAAGTAAGAACAGTAAACATCTTACCTGTTGTAGATAGCTCTTTGAGCGACTTCAGTTTGGAGAAATAGTGTTTAATAATGACAAATTGACAAGCTAGCTGCTAATCTGAAAGCCAATTTTGCTTTACAGTTAGTTTTACATAAAATTCAGCAATTATTTGCAAGCACAAATAATAGTGGCAGCAGCTAGCATTAGCACTTTTATTTCAACCTGGGCCACTGTCAACAGTATTAGAATGCTTCTATTGGATAACTGTGCAATGTGAAACAGACTGCAGTGGTAATGTTTATAACAAACATTTTAAAATTTGCATTTTGTTTTTTTTTGTTTGTTTGTTTGTTTATTATTTTGGAGCTTCCGGGCATCCAATAAAACATAAAAATGCACTAAAACAAATTAACACAACCAAAAAAATTTGTTTTAGGAAGGCAGAGATCACTTTGGTCTTGACCCTGTTCAGACTAACCATTAGCTTGTTAATCTGATCCTGAATGAATCTATTTCCCCAAAGTAAATAGATTTAAAAAGCTTTCTACAGGTAAGATATTTATTTAATCATACCTTCTCCACCAAACCTCACTTTAAACGATCTCTTTAAAAAGATTCTTTTCAGCAAAACATTTTTTCACCCAGGTTGTCTTAGCCAAATGTTTTTGGCAGACCTATGCCAGCTTAGCTATTTTTTTCTCACAGAATTGCAAACACTCTAAAATTTTCAAAAAATAAACAAGTAAATAAACATCAAACATCTTCGATTTACTAATATTTAAACTCAACAAATGACAGAAACAAAAATAACTGAGGTTGTTTTTGTTTGTGCTGTAGAAATTAACTTAAAAATCTACAGATCGTTTCGAATGTCAGTGTTATATTTTTGTTGGCACATCCTGTATATTCTCTGTTGTGTGAACATAAAGGCTTCTGGATGAGTTTTTGTCTCTGCTCTGCGTGTCCCTTCTTGTCGCGGCCTTCGTTACGAGCAGGAAATCTAATCAAAGCAGACCAGAGCATAGGAGCACATAATCAATCTGAAATACGCAGGATGTCCGTCTGCTGGAGCTTTTCAATTTTCTCATCTTTTATTGGGTCATTCTAGTTTGTGGCAGTATTAATTTCTGGTGTGAGCCGTGTGTGAAGGGTGTGATGAATGTCAGAGACTGTTGAGAGAACTTTGCTGTATTGATTGTTTTTTAGAAATGCACTTCTGCCTGTTTCTGCTTTTCTTTTAGTAGTGAATGTGTTTTCCAGCAGGCAGTCTGATGAATGAAAACCTCCTGTTTTAAAGGATTTTTACCTGGACTAACAACAAACAGTGTTTTGTTTTCAGAAACACATTTTTGTTTTTCTGCAGACTGATTTCCTTCCATTTGTTCTGTTTTATCAAACTGTTTTGTTTTTTAAGCAGATTTTTAATTGGCAATTACTGTCTAAAATAAATTACTACTCTTCTGTGTGGGTTTATGTTATAATATAACAATGTAACACAATACAGTTGCCTTCATTAGGCAAATATTTCAGATGTTCTGCATCATGTCACGGAAACACTAAAGCTCTGTAGAATATAGATGATAGTTTCATGGCTTTCTGTCGAGATGAAACACTTTATTATGTAATTCAGTATGCCTGAGTTAGGTCAGTTTAATCGAGTTGATTCCATTAGGATTTTATTATAATTGTTTTGCTTTGTTTCCAGAGTTCAGATTTATTTTTAGCTCTGAAACATGATACAACTTCCTAAAACCCATCAGGTGCCCATCAGACACGTGTATAAAATCCTCATCCCCCAGAGACATCACAGTGACTACTGTAATCTGAATCACATCTAGTGAGTGACTGAAATGGCTCTAATTAAAGCTGAGGCTGGTTTAAACTTGTTACTTGTGTCTAATAATCTGACAGGAGTGCAGCTCTGTAATCTGACAGGAGGCGGTGATCTTAAAGATAAAAGATGTGTTCGTGAAACTATGAGTCGAACAAACACACACACACACACTACATAGCAGGCAGCAGAGTGGAACTGAGCTGTAATAACTATCATCAATACTGATTTTCCGACATCATTACACCCTCGCAGCTTTAACTGGCATCTCTGCTGGGTAAACAGACCTTCCTGTGCACTTATGTTTTGCTAAAATTCAGTTCCTCTGCAGATATTAAAGCTCCATCGGTGTCTCATATTTGATACAGAAAAGGAAATAATGTATGTGTGGGTTTGCATGTGGTGACTCCACAGGAACTTGAAATATTAGATGTAAAATTTGTTTTTATAACAGTTGTTTTTTACCTGTGCCTTGGTCTCAGCTCTGTGACTTTTTAAATATACAGTATTTGAAGAAAATAGGTTAATATTTGTAAGAAAATTGTTTTCTTTTCTTACACTGTGTGCATATTAATATACCTACTTACAAAAAGTAAGGACATTTGTGTTTGATAGATTATTTCTTTGTTGTAACAATGCATCTTGGCAATAAATCTTATACAGGGCACCTGATTGGCAGCTTCTGGGGGTACCAGAAGCTAAAAACAAAATTCAGTAGCAACAGCAAAAGTAGCTGTTTGGCAGAGGAGATTTAGCAAATTTTTCATGTGCGCAACCCATATACTCAGATTTACTGGACAAATGCATGTTCTTTACAAATGTGGCACTATTTGAAAGGAAAATTAACAGACTTTCCAACAGTATAACATTTATTGCCAAGAAGCATTGTTACAACAAAGAAATACAAATTTCCTTACCTTTTGTACAAAAAAGTTGCCACTAAAAAAAAAGGTCACACACTCTAATATTTTGTTTAACAGTGTCATAGCTGCTTGTTTGGTTGGAAATAGCTAAAAATATAGCATTTCTTTATGTTTAAACATCTTAAACAGGTGGTGTGTTTACCAACTCTTGTCATCACCCTTTATGCAAAAGTTCAATTGACCCACAATCTACAACTCCAGAATTTATTGTCATGGGTTTTGTCTCAGTTGAGTTTTTCCCGTTCCTGTAGCTCAGACTTGGTGGGAAAACTCTTTGGTTCTTCTTTAATTATAACTAAAACAGAATATCTGCACAAACTAAAAGGTATTATTTCAAAAAGATATTTGATTGAATTTAAAGCTCACATGGCAAATGAATCCATGGTTTCTTTCAGTGTGCGTGTAGATCTGACTCATGCTGTTACTGAAGTCATGTATAGATTTTAGTAGGTCAAACCTGATTTTGTACACATCAGGGGATTTGTGAATTTTAACACAGACATGTTGTGTTTCTGGAGGAGCTGTCTGAAAGCTCGAAATCATGAGCAAAGCTACACTGCAGATTTCAGCCATCCAAGAAGTTGTGTTGAGTTGTTTTGTCATGTCATAGAGGGCATGTTTATTATATAACTGTTATTGGTTAAATTACTGTCAGGAGATCTTCAGATCATTAAAACAGGCTCCTAAACCCTGGGTAAAGAAAAAGAATAAAACCAAAGCATAGGCTTGGGTATAGGTGAGATTAACTAAAGGCAGAATGGGAAATGATTACATAAGAGAAACTCTTTCACACCCATTCCTTGCAGGTGGAGTACAGAATAATAAAATAATCAAATAAAATACTGAGCACTGTTCTCCCTTTCAAGAAGAGACTTTTGATTTGACAGAAACTCTTTAGTACAGATTTTACCACACTGAGTTTAGATGCACGTTTCAGTAGCGCTGTTCCTCACATCGTGTGCTTTTCCTCCTGCTGCATCTCCAACTCCAGACTCATCCCTGCTGTTACATAAGAGCTGAGCAGAGCAGAGGCTTACAAATCAGATTAGAGCTGCCACAAGCCAAAGAGGATAGAGGTTAGTGAAGCAGCATGGCCAACCAGTAGACTGACGCTGGCATGTGTTAGACTGGACACTCGGGTTTATTTGACCCATCAGTCTGTCTGCCTGTCTCATTAAAAGGACTGAATTGAACTTCATATTTAAGGGCCCACTTACAGGCAGGTTCTGTAAGACTGTCATCCTGGCTTGTCTCTTTCTCTCCCTGGTTTTGTGTAACATTTCAACCGGCAGCAACGTTCATTTCCCTCCGCAACAATTACAACCTTTGGCCTCGATGTTGGGTGGGATTAATATCATCCTGGAACAGGTGTAGATGAAGTGAGAAAGACGTCCCCGAGCACCATTTAGGAGTAACAAGAGGATTTGCTTTGATTCCACGGGAGCACAGGTTTATTTTTCAGGACAGCCAAGCACGATTGCAGCCTTTTTACTAATTAAGGTGTTAATATGCAGCCACAGCAAGGACTTCCTGCTGTTCGGCCGCTAAAAACTCTCATCATGCAACATCTCTGCCAAGCAAACAAGCTACATTTCAGTTTAGTTAAATGAGTTCAGCAGTAGATTTATTTGGAGCAGAGTCGCAGGAAATGAGTGAAGACTTGAAAGTGTAGAAAGGGTCACAGTCAAAATAGCATCATCATGGCAATGATGGAGCAGGTAGGTGGAGGATGTGTTTAATGTTCTCCAGGATTCAGATCTTCCGCTCATTGTCCAGCAGCAGGAGCCGTCCCCCTGATAGCCTCGCTAATCACTCCTGTCATTTTTAATCTCCCTCCCTCCTCCACCTCCTGGGGCGTATTTAAAGCAGGGGCCTCCGTGTGCCCAGGCAGGATTAGACGGGTGAGCAGGAAACGAGAGGCAGGTGGGGGGTGTGCAGCAGCGGCAGCTCCATCATCTGCCGGTTCTGATCACATTGTGACCCATGTGACTGATGCTGAAGCTAAAAGTACTTTTTGAATCAAAAAAATGCATAAATTGCTCAGTCACATGATTATAATGTTGTCGAACTCGAATTTCTGTCTAAAAAATGTACTGTGATTGAAAAGGGAAAGTTATAGTTGTACACAGTTTTTTCCAAAATAAATCGTAAATTTGGAATTTTTCTTGATTTAAGTGTAGAATAATTATATGTTCAATTTGAAAAAGTTTCTTCTGTTCATCTACAGATTGAATATATTCTGTAGTATTGATCACATGGTGTTTGGTGAGCAGCGTAATCTAATCCCGGACCTGTAATTAAAAGCAACAGCAGATGCTTTCAGAGTGTGTCTCAGGCTTTTAATAGTATTAGCTGAATGTGTCTTAAACAGGTGTGAGAGCACGGCTGTTTAAACTCTGTAGTAAGGTTTGCCAAGAGAGTTTCTATTAATCTGTCTGAGCAAATTCACTGGTTTTGGTTAAGGAAAATAATGAAAACCTACAGATGGACTCTCTATAAGTCCAAAAATGTGTTTCTTTTTAGGAAAGTAAAGAGAAAGTAGACGATACGTTAGTATTGATTGGAAATTTGTAATCCAGAGAAAGTTAAACTCCATCTTCAGTATTTCACTTTTTGTAAATTATTGTGTTCAGAACTTTTTTTCACCACTAGAAATGTCTCCTCTAGACATCTTGGAAGCAGAATTTTAAAAATACAAAATGTCATCAAATAGTTTACTTACTTATAATAAAAGCCTCACATTCCTGAAATAATTTCTTATTGTCCACACCTCATTTTCATCAAACATTTAAAGTAATGTTATAATCAACCTCACGCCATCCTGCAATATCTTATTTTATCTGTTAGCCCCCATGACCGTTGTAAATGACTGTCAGCTACTACCACACCAAACTTTAAGTCAGTATTTGTAAATCTGTAGCCATTTTTTTAATAGGCTAAGGTTCATTAGCTGTGGTGGCCATCTTGAATTGAGTTGACTCCAAAAGGTAATCAGTTGAACATAATACTTTCTGTAGCGTAGGTCAGGTAAAGACCTGTTTTCTAACACCTGTATCAGTATTACAGCGCTTCTACTTTTTGTTGTTTATATAAAATTGCAGGTTTACTATAAAAAAAAATATCCATTATTGGAGCAGAACTGATGTCATAGTTGAATCATGTTTGCTGTGAGCAGAGACACTTTCACTTTATTTCCTCTCTGCATTTACTCTAACCCTGATGGTCCTCAACAATGGAGTCTGCAAAAGGGTTGTTAAATTTTTTATGTCTTTAAACACACATTGAACACCATGAATCCAACATGTAGAAAATTCATAAAGGGAGGCACAAATGTATTTCAGTCAGAATGCACACAGAATTTTGCCTCACTCAAAGCCTGACCCTCCGTGCATTCTGCACCCAAAGAGAAGGACCTGCCCCTGTACTGGGCAGGTCATCCAGCTTTAGGGTGTTTGAGAGCCAAATAGTCCTGTAAAGTTTGCAAGATCTCTGCAACACAGCATCTCCTAATGATAACAGTCAACAACTAATGTCACTGTAGGGCTGCACCTAACGATTATTTTGATAGTCGATTAATGTGTCAAACATTTTTTTTTGATTAATCGATTAGTTGATTAGTCTCTGTTATTTCTGTCACGTCTATCTACTGTATGCTTCATGTGGGCGCACCTCCTGTTCCAGCTCCAGTGCCAAGTTTCCTGATTGGTAAACAAACAAAAATTGACTACAGCACAAAATGGCCAGTCACTGAAAATAAGATATATAAGACACAAACTAACTTTCTGAAACTTAACCAGAATAGCTGCAGCATGTAAGCATCTCAGGTGATCATGTTTTTATTGCTGCTGTCCTGCCACGGAATGACAGAGTCTGTGTTTTACTTTCATTATTGTTTTTTCCATAAAATATAGCCAACTTTTGAAAGCTTGTCTTGTTATGTCTACTGAGGCTTCTTCTTCTTCTGTGGCACCTCTTCTATGTTAGTAAACAATACAATCACGGACAATATAAATGATGCTGCCCCCAGCAGTTCATGTATTTTATTGCAGATACAAATGAACATTAATGTGGTTAAATAATACAGATATAAAATTCAGTGTCAATTAATTTATAATCAACAAATATTATTTCAAATATTGGTGCAGCACTGTATATCCATCCATTATATATACTTGCTTCTTCCTTTCAGGGTCACTGGTGCCCATATCCAGCAGTCACAGTGCGAGGGGCGGGTTACACTCTGGAAAGGTCACAAGTCCATCACAGGGCCACACATAGAGACAAATGAGACAGACAACCATTCACTCTCTCACTCACACCTAGGGACAATTTAGAGTTACCAATTAACCTTACAGTTTTTGGTGTGTGGGAGGAAGCCGGAGTGCCCGGAGAGAACCCACAGATGTACGGAGAGAACATGCAAACTTTACCCAGAAAGGTCCCCAGGCTGGGATTTGATCCGGCAACCTTCTTGCTGAGAGATAACAGCTCTACTAACTGAGCCACCGTGAAAAACATTGATTGACCTAATCTGATTAGGTTTAGTTTTAACAGGTTTCATAGGTTTTTGTGTTTTTGTGATATAAAAACAAGTTTCATTTTTAAATAGAGATCATCCTGATAGGAGCGGTTCAAGAGATATGGCCTGATTTGTCTTGCTACGGATAACCCCCAGAAAATCGGTCTGATTTCTATTTTTAGCATATTCTAACGAGGACTTTTTGATATTGGAAAAAAGGAACCCAAACCATGTTTGGATATTTAGATTTTCCAGCTGGAAAGAAAAAGAAAGACTTGCACACAGGAAATGTAGTAAAAATGTAAGGCTATTCTGCTTAGAATCTCATTATTTGTTGGGCTCAGAAAGTCCTTTAAAAAAGTTATTTTATTTTATATTTCAGACATTTCATTCAAGGGATCCAAAGATGATGGGATCTTTTTTTATGTCATAGTTTGACAAAATACAATGATCACAAAATTTAAACCAATTCACTACAGATGCATATATCTTCACATACTTTCTACTTTGTCCTTGGTTTGATGTGACAGGTATCACACACACACACACACACCCGCACGCACACACATGCATATGAATTCATTGTTTGTGGTGCAGAGAGAAGATCCCAAGCAGTGAAGCTGTAAATAATCTTCATGCACACTGTTTCAGTGCTGCTCAGGATGTCACGACTGCTCCACTACGGTTTTTCTCAGCAGCTCACTGCATTTTATAGACCAGTTTGCTTCACTCTACCACCACTGCTGCTCAGGTCACCTTAGTGTTCTTCTGCCGGGGGATTCAAAGAAAGTATTTTGAGGATGAAGGCTCATAATTTCGAAAAAGGAAGGATTGTCTAGTAAATGAGAGAAACTATGATGACAGTTCGTGTGCAAGCACCGAAAGATTTTTAGATGGCTGTTCATCTTGCGTCACATTTGCATGGTGCCTTAAATCCCTGGGTGTTGCAGGATATATCATCACTCCTTCTTCTTATTGGCTATGACATGCAGTATATATTGAGGGCATCCAGGCATGCATCTTCCCTACATTAGCGTGCTAAACCTCAGTCTTCTCAGCTTCCAGCCATCAAAGATGTGCAGCGATCGACTTCACTCTTTGCTCTGGGAGAGAAATGCAGAGCTGCAGTGCACTAAATCAGAAGAACCACCACCAGCTCATATTTATTCATGTAGTTACTGTTTACTGAAAAGCCTCAGTATATACAAATACTAAGAGATGCTGCTCGGCTGAGTTGTTATTCATTCATTTAACTGAAGATACAATAAACAGATGTGACTCCCGGTCGTCCTCCTTCATTAAGTAGAATTGTTGTTGGGTAAAAGACACACAGATATAATATGGTTTAATGTAGGTATTTGAGGTGATTTGGATCACCTTTAATTCCCTGGCTCTAATGACAGCTGCTGTTTGTGACTGTATGTAAATCTTGTTCTCATTATCTCCACAGCAGACAGAAACGGTCCCACTCCATGGAGTTTATTTGTTATTCAATATAAAACACATATAATCACCATCTTTGGGTTCTGTCTGTCTTCAAAACAGTCTTGAAAACAGGAAACCAGTAAAAGTTTAACTTTAGATAAAGAAAAAGTGCGATAAAACACAGGTGGTTGAATTAAACCAAATAAATTTGATTTTTTTTTTCCGACATTGGTCGTGAATCTTTCCATTCCAACACAACAGTTTGCGTTCACGCTTCCTCAAATATAATTAGAATTAGAATAAAACAAATATTGGAACCGACCAAATACCAGAAAGTTTCTCAGACCCAAATCTTGTCTGTTGCTCACAAATATTTATATGAAATTGTTTATTTAGGTTATTTCCTTACAGTAATTAGAACCTGGAGCCTGGTTCTCTAACTGTAGGATATTATATTTACAGTATTTTGTTTTAAGAATGAAACAGCTTCTGATAAAAGACATAGATTATCTTGAAAGAATGTCTTTTTGCAATGAGAGTGACATAGCCATTTTGGTCAAACTCTAAAATAAAATTTTGCACAGGTTAGAGTAGGTTTTTCAGAGTATGTTTTCAGCTGCAGGCAGTAATTGTAAAAAAATTCCTCAATTATTTAATAAAGAAAAATAAAAGCATACTTGTCTTATGGTGCTACAATTTGAACTTACTGTTACAGAGTCTGCGGCAAGTTTTCTAATAAATTAAATAGTGCAATTCTGAAAACAGCAAAATGCCCTGCTCTCCACGGAGTGTTTCAAGCAGTCCTAAATGTGTGAATGATGACAAGATTTCAGTCTAAAAATGTAAAACCGTGGGCACCACATGAAAAGAAAATTATATTTTTTTAACCACCCCCCACTGTTAGATGAACTGATTCTAAAGAAATGATAATTATCTACAATTAAACAGTTAAATACTCTCTGTTCTGGGGTCAGAGTCATTTAACGTCTCTGGAGAATGAATAGTTTCTTGCAGAGAAGACTAATCCAAACAGCTTTCACACTGACTAGATTAAAGTTCAGCTTTTATCCTTGTCTTTGTGTTATCCTCTCCGATGTTGTATTAATGTCAGAGCATTTCTGAGACGTCTCAGTGGGTTTTGTGTTTTCTTACAAATCCTAACTTTCATACAAATCATGAACTTTTGTATCCTATTGAAAAAATATGAAACCAGATCTTTGTAAACTGTATCTGTCTACATACTGTATCCAGAGGTAAAATATTTAAACAGCCTGTTTGAACTCTAGTTGTGGTTTAAACATGTGTGACCCGTGGAACTAAAATATGAAGGTAAAGATGCTGAAAGCATCTGCATTTTGAAGCATATTTAGCTGCATATTAGCGTCTCTGTTTAGTCTTTGATCGTTGTTTCTGACAGAAGGAAGGATACGATGAGGGAAAGGCAAACACCTAAACTTGTTTCCATGGCAACTAGCGTAAGGCACCCCAGTGATGTCTTGGTGAGGTTAATGACAGGAAATGTAGCTCTACGATATGTGTGTGTGTGTGTTTTGCAGTGCCCGTCAGAATATTAAGCCGTTTCACGAGTGGGATCAGGAGAGACTTTGCTTCGATGAGTCACAGAGCAGAAATCCTCAGAAGGTCTTACGCTGCATAAACTGCTGTCACCGGCTTAGTGTTAAAAAGCACCAGCAGCATTCAGTCACACATCACCCCGCCTGTTTTTACCCCCTCTCAACAAGACGATTTTCCATTTTCACTCACTCCAGTTATTTTAAAAATAGCATCCCTCTTTTTTTTTACATGATGACATTTCGCAGAACAAAAGAGAATATTCTTTTTGTCTTTGACTCTGTAAAGGACGTCCTCTGCTGTCCTGTCTTTAAGCATGCATAGTGACAGTCTCTGAAAGCCCATGTGTGGCCATGGTGTGTCCGAATGCTGCCCCCTCAAGGCACCGACTTAAATCACACATTATAGAGGTTGATGGGAAAATCAGGCAATATTATCAGAGCACGAAGACAGGAGGTATTTGTGTCTGCATGTGGTGAAGGTTGTAGGTTTGCACCAACTGTACTGATTTGATGTCCAGACACAAACGTGGATCTGATCAACAGCGAGCAAGTGTTTTATTTTATTAAGCGAACTGAAAAAAAAACCATTGACCTTCAAAGATTTCAGATTTCCATTGCGTGTCTACAGCTGCTAATTTTTTGTCTGTTTCTTTGCTTTACAGAGAGTGAGCGAGAAGGTCGGAGGAGCAGAGGGAACGAAGCTCGATGAAGACTTCACTGAAATGGAAAAGGCACGTTTGAACTCTTTTATGTCTTGTGAAAAGTCGGATGTACCAGCTGCAAATCCTAACCTTTTTTATTATTATTATCAAACCTACCTATTTAAACTGTAAGTTGTCACCATTTTATGTTAATGGTTTGCCAGTATACCTCACTCCAGAGCTCACTGCAGATGTTTTAGACCTAAATGAAGCAGATGTTCAAATGTTGCAGAAGTTAACTGAAAACATCAAAATTGCTCTATTACACATTGGTTTCTTTGACTCAATTTAAAGAATGAAACCTTATCATACGCCTGCATTCCATACAAAGTCCTTGCATTAAAAATACACAAACACAACATGCATGTAAATGTATAAATATGAGTATGAATATAAAGTATGTGTGTTTAAGGTTTTTGCAGCTCTGAAACAAAAGCTTCAGACATTCTGCAGAACTTACTCATATTTCATTTTTCCTGTGGGACCTGCATTGATGTCCTTTGACATGTTTGTACTGTTTGGGTTTACAGAAGGTGGACGCCACCTCTCGAGCAGTGATGGACATCATTACAAAGACCACCGAGTATCTGCAGCCAAACCCAGGTAACAGAAACCAGCAACACAAATCCTGCAAATTCTTTATTCCTCCAACATAAAATCTTTTTGATGTTTATGATTTTCTACATTTTTTTCTACAAAATGTGTTGAGGTTCTAATATATTTTATATATTATTATTATTATTATTATTATTGTTGTTGTTGTTGTTGTTGTTATTATTATATTAAATATAACCTGTTAGAGACATCCTCAGGTTGTCAGAACTGATCTAAAAATTTCACTGCGTGGTCTTGAAAGAGTTTTTAGGAGTTCTTGTTCTGTTGCAAGACCATTTAAATTTTAAGTGACAGAACATTTATCTCGTGTAGTTTGTCCTTGGTTTCTGTTCTGTTAGCTGCTAAAGAACTGCCTTCAAACTCTTGGTGTTTTCTATTTGTGATGAGGTTTTCATCTACTAACTCTTTTATGTAGATGGTGTTTTATTCACTCCACAGTTTTCTTGAATATCTTAATGACATTTCACATTGTGGAAACTTCATGTTAAAAGCATTTTGGCTTTTTCTACTTCGTTCTGTAGTCATCACTTGTTCTCTCATACATCTTGAAGAGTCCACAGAGTTATCACAAGAGTGCAGGTGAGGGAGGTTAGTAACTCGGAACCACTGACAGTTCATTTGATTCCCATCATTATTTTTGATGGATTTATTTACTTCATCTAAGAGCTTTTTGAACTTTTTTTACAGAGGGTTGTCCAAACCTTCAAAACCAGAATCAGAATCAGAAATAATTTTTGAACCCAGAGTGAAATTACAGTTATTACAGCTGCAACCAATCAAGTATAAATAATTTGAAAATAAAGATAAATGTATGTAAACTTTACTACTGTAGCAATATTTTATATATAGTACATTTTAAATTAGGTCAAAGTTCTGATTCACTTTATCTTTCAGAAGCATTGTTGTGATATGAAAAGCTAAAATGATTCCATAAATTTCCATTTAGTATTTAAGAATATGTTCAAATTGGATTCCTGAATAAAATGCAGAAACCTATTTAGTTTTCATTGAAATGTTTATTTTCAGATCTAATGACTCCATTTCACTCCGAAGCCTGTGTGGGCTTCAGAGATCTAAAACAAAAGACCCCGAATCAAATAATAATAATCATTATCAAAACCCTGGTTCGTCTAACGCCAGCATTCAAATGCCAGAATGTAAACAATTATTCTTACACTACTGGAGCGAGGCACATATTAAATAGAGACTTGTTGATTCTTTTCTTGTTTGAAGCAAATGATTGCAATTAATCACAAAGTATAAGATATAAGGCTGTATCTAAATTAGTTTCATCACTTCGGTTAAAAATCAGTGAAAGTTACCTGATGAAATAAATGAGGTTGGAAACAATGTGATGAAAGTGGTCACCAAAGTGTGTTCGACCATTCAGGTTTCAGTTTTCATGATGTTTTATTTCAGTTCTTTCTTTGTGATGTTTACCTCAAACTATCCAGTCTCCCCTGAAGGCTTCAAATTCTACAATATTTCTTTAAAAATATTAAAACACACAAAGTCCCTTAGATTAATAATAATTTTAGTTTTTTTTAGTGCCTCTGTTTTTTGTTTTTTTCTTTGCACTGCAAATCAAAATCACGGTTAAACAGACACATTCATAGGATTTAATCGTTTTTATTGTGTGTGTGTTTACAGCCACCAGGGCCAAGATGAGCATGATGAACTCCATGTCTCGTATGCGGGGCCAGGAGAAAGGGCCAGGCTACACACAGACCGAGACCATGCTTGGGGATTCCATGCAGAGGTTTGGCCGGGAGCTCGGAGAGGAGTCCACCTTTGGTGAGTTTCTGCCCCTGAGAGCGTCAAACAGAAACGTCTTACTAGCTGTACGAGAACAAAGTGACACCATTTTATTCCATCAAAGACAGAATCTTTAAATATCTATGAGGCGTTCAGCTGCAGTAAATGTGTTTTGAGTCATCGCTGCTTTTTTTTCAGGTTTTGCTCTTATGGATGTTGGAGAAGCCATGCGTGAGCTGGGTGAGGTCAAGGATGCTCTAGACATGGAGGTGAAGCAGAACTTCATAGATCCGATGCAGAACCTCCACGAAAAAGACATCAAGGAGATTCAGGTACAAGTGCGGCGCTCTGGTACACAAACGAAGGTCACAAGCAGAGTAATAATTGTAAGGAATATTAACAGTAAGGTTGAAACTTTGCAGCATCACCTGAAGAAACTGGAGGGCCGCCGCCTGGACTTCGATTATAAGAAGAAGCGTCAGGGCAAAGTGACGGACGACGAGATCAAACAGGCTCTGGAGAAGTTTGACGACTCCAAAGAGATCGCTGAGCAGAGCATGTTCAATCTGTTGGAGAGTGATGTAAGTATCACACAAAACTGTGCAAATGTTTTAGTCTTTTAAGCCCCATCTCCAGCAGTCACTGTTCAAGAAGCAGTGTACAACCTGGTCAGGTCACATTTCCATCACAGGGACACTTGGAGAAAATTTAGAGTTATCGGTTAACCCAATGTTTCTTGCCACCTATTGGTGCACCATTGGTATTGCAGCATTATATGTTTAGTCATGAACATGTAAATATTCAGCTGATTGGTTTAATTTACCTCTGAAGTTTGTTTTATTTGTAATTTGTATAATATATTATGTGAACAGATTGAACAGGTGAGCCAGCTGGCTGCGTTGGTCCATGCTCAGGTGCAGTATCACTCCCGGGCTGCTGAAATCCTCACACAGCTTTCCAGTAAGATTGATGAACGGTGAGTACCGATGGCTCTATCTGCTTTATTCTGAATGTAATTTTAAAAATAGGTACAACTGTCAATATTTTTCTGAAAATTGAGTTTAAAAGTTTATCCACGATGCCAAAGCAGCAGAACTTTGACCCGAACTTTTTGATTTGAGTGATTCCTTATCTTCCTGTTCGCAGGATAAGGGACACCTCTGGCAAACCAAAGAAAGAGTTTATCGCAAAACCACGAACGTCTCTGGAGTTATACATCAGTGAGAACCACAATGGAGGCATCCACGGAGCTCGTTCTCCAAGTGAGACTTCACTCTTTCAAAATGCATCCCCAAACTAGTCCTGTGTCCTGTGGGTGCACTAAAGCGCTCAGTATGGTCGATCTGCAGTCACGTGGTTGTGCAGGGTTCTTTTTTTGCACACACCTTTTATAGCCCTGAAACACACCATGCCAAGCTCCTGGGAAACCCCTCCCACCGCAGCATACGTCACTGCAGGGGGTTTCTTCCTGCTGGAGTCTACGATGCAGGGAAAGAAATTAAAATCCGATACCCATGACCCAACGTTATTTGTCCACAAATCTGTCCCAATTAAAGGTCCACAGTTTTTATCAGACAGATTCTTCCGTGCAGAACATCTGTTTTATCTCCATTCATGAGTTTTTGGCCGTTTGACTATCTTTATAAATGTCTGCTTTCAGGTAGCCTACAACAGTCGGCTTCTTTTTTTTTTTTAAGCGAGTGGTTGAATCAAAATGCAGCGCCTGAGCACTTTCAGCAGAAACACTCCCATGAACTTCTAACCAATCACACGCTCTGGCTGGAGCATACTGGGCACTTGAGTCACTTCTTATCAGGGAAGTCCTCTCATGACGAGACAAACCATATGCATGTTACATTATTTCTTTGTGAAAGTTAATTTGTGGACTACTGTCTGTGAATTTAGCTTTTTATTGTTACGAAAAAATCAGTACTGAAAAAGAAGGGGCAAATAATTCCCTCATATGGAAAAGAATACGATAGGCCTTTTTTTTCACCTGTTAGCAACATCAAGTTAAAGCTGCAGTTAAAAGGCTTTTAATTTCAAACCCCTCTGCTGTTAGCATAATTTATTCTGCATTACATTCCACCTGATACTGGAGAATTTCACACCAAAATCAAAACAGACATGGAGGCAGTGAATCAGATTAATCTGTTGTTAATGTTAAAGGGATTGATTGGGTTTTTTGAGGTGGGTTTCTGTTGATATCTGCAGCAAAAAGCTGTCTGAACAGCCTCAGTTTGGAGAAACAGAGGTTTGTTTGAACCCTGGCATTGAGCTGACAGCTTTTTCCAAATGGGGCCAAGACCAAAGTGAATTTCTGTCTCCTAAAAACAAATCCAATCTCGAAGATCTTAAGGCTTTCCTGCTTCAACACACTTGTTGTAATTCAGTGGGTCATTAACAGGTTTCTGCAAAAGTTAATGCTGAGGAGGCCATTTGTTTGTTGTAATCAGGGGCCTCATTGAAATAGGATTGTGTGGAAACCATACTAAAGTGAACGTATGGCCAAAAGACGGAAATGGCGTTCGCCAAAAAAAATTCTGATCTATAAAGCCATGTACATGAAACACTTTCAAGCAATTTCCCTTTATAGATCACAGCTGGACGGCAGACTTTGCACACCAGGTCCCGCCTCAGGTTCTGCCCTTTACACACCCACAGTCAACCATAAACAGTCAAAATGCAAAATACCTCATGAATGTTAAGGTGTATTTAAATAAGTCAGCTGATCAATGTTAACTAAAGCGATTGGCCGGTTCAGACACGCACTCCGTCCTGCGTCTGGAGGATGACAGGGGCTGACGACTGCTCACGTGAACAAATTGTCCGTAATTGACATAAATTTTCCCTGATTTTGCAACTTTACGGCTGTTTAGAGCAATCTCACAATTTTTTTAGCTTCAAATTTATTTTCTGTCAGAACCTGCGGGACGACAAAGACAATAAGTAAAATTAAATAAGTCAGATAAAGTAAGAAATAAGTTCACCACTCTTTTCCCCTCCTGCCTGCGCTGTTTTCTGCGGCTGACCATCTCCTCAGCTCCTCACACATCCTCACACCGCCTCGCGAGTGAGAAATATGGATTTAAAAAGGGAATATTTTGGCTATAAAACAGCCACCACTGGCAAGGTGGGCACTCCCTGCGCAAATACCCAAACTGTGAACCGAGCCTTTTGCTGTCGTGCTCCATTGAAATGACTCTTGTCGGGGATGAGTCTGTGGGTCAGGGTCGTCTGAGGAGGTAGGAGATGTTATTTAAGATTAAAGTTTTTATTTTAAAAATCATAAAGCATAAATAATACTGTTAAGAAAGCTCATGATAAAGATGAATAAAAATCTAAGTCTGATTATGAAGTGAAATTAAATATCTGACAGTGATCAGTGTGGCTATAAATCCTCTCTTCACCATCTGTGTCGCAGCTTCCCGTCTCCAAAATGAGCGTATGCATGGGTCAGAGCTGGCGTGAGGGACCGCACATTTTCACGTCAAGTTTGGATTTTATAAATCACAACCTTTGCGTGAAAAGTGACGTACGCAAGTTTCTGGGCTCGTTTTGTGCGTACACAAGCTTTATAAATCTGACCCCAGGTGTTTTGGAGGAGGAAAACCTGAAAGTCACTTTTGTATTACCTTTCCAATGTCTGTAGTCAGACGTCTGTTACAGATAATGGTTCATGATGAAATGTGATAAACATGACATGGAAAAGAAACTGATGAAAAAGTAATGAAGTGTAAACTAATACCTTACATTTCCATCAAGTGGTTCTCCTGGCCGAGTACACGTCACACTTCCTGCTTTGTATTACATCTAATCATGATCATGATCAGTCTTTAGTGTAAAAAAATAACTCTTGATGCGGAGTCTAGAACTAAATGTTTGCATTTCCTCGCTCTTCTCCTCCCCACTCTGATCTTCCTTCTTGTAGGTGCCAGGTCTCCAGGTGAGCCCGGTCAAACTTGTTTCTACATCTCTGTGTGTTAATCTGTTCATGTCTTCAACATCTTTTTTTTATTTTACACTGAAACTCACTACCGCTTCCTCCTCTTCCATCCCCGACCCCTCCCCCGTACTGTTTTCCACATTTGCAGCAAGGTCTCCAGGTGAGACAAGAGTGATGTTTCTTTTTTTTTACTTTTCTGGTTAAAAAAAAAAGTGTTGCTTTGGTCCAAACATTATTTTTAAAGAATCAGAAAAGTGCCGTCTGCTCATTTTACAAAGTAAACCTGATTGATGAGAAGAAAACGTTTCTCCAGCGGACGAGCATTTGCTCTGTTTTTTTTGTTTTCTGATCATCTTTTTCCTTCTGTTTCTTTGTGTGTCTGTGTTTCTTTTCAATTTGCAGTCAAGCTTCAGTTTATTCTCACATTTCTTTCCACTATTCGTTCCTCACCTCATCATTTTCTCAATTTAAAACTTGGCTGAATTAATGACATTTTTTTTCTCGGGTGTTTTCTCTTTTTTTCCCTCCTTGCAGCAAGATCTCCAGGTGAGCAAGAGTGATTTAGGAAGAAATTTCTACATCACTCTTACTTTTATTAGTTTTTTTTGTTTGTTTTGTTTTGATTTTTGGGTTTTTTTTTCAATAAGTGTCTTTTTTTCTGTTTTTTTGTCTACAGTCGGGTGCTGTTTTTATCCTACTAAACTATGTGTCTCTCTTTTTATATACATTTTTTTTGTCATTAAATTTGTCCTTTTCGGAAACTGTTTATTATTTGTTGATATCTTCTTTAACACAACTAACCAGCTAGCCATACAATCTGAGACATTTGTTCACTGCAGAACTAAAGAATCTCAGTTTGAACAGTACAGGTTACGTTCACACTACAGGTCATAATTCTTAATTCTGATGCTTTATGGGTGAAAACGTCTTGAACTCAAAGCTTTAAACTAAGTGACATTGATACTGATAATATAACGTGTACATCTACCTCAATGATGTAAAAATTGGATGATTTGCTACACGACTGTTTAGATTACTTTGAAAAACTTTGGCTATGTAGCAGATTTTGTGCCTGAAAAATACTTGGGTCAGATTTGAAAAAAATCAGTATTGTCACTGTCAGAATGTCATAAAAACATTTAATTTGGGATGCATATTTGGAAAAATACATACATCTGGGTCACGTTTGCCTGCAGTGTGAATGAGCCTTTGTCTTTGTGTTGTGATGTGATGAACATCATGGGTCATGGGCTCATTATTGTTCCCTAACACCAAAATACACAAAATATTTACTCATTTATTCAGTGTCTTCTTTGCTTCTTTTCCTTTTCCAGCCAGGTCACCAGGTGAGCCTTTAAAATAATCTTTATCATCTAAATGCAGCATGCGATCTCTTCAAACCTTTTCTGTTGCCCCCGGTTACTTTCCTAACTTTCTCTCTACCGACTCTCCAGCCCCCCTGGACCAGCCCTCCTGCCGCGCCCTGTACGACTTCGACCCCGAGAATGAAGGTGAGCTAGGCTTCAAGGAGGGCGACATCATCACCCTGACCAATAAGATCGATGAGAACTGGTACGAGGGGATGCTGCACGGCAACTCGGGCTTCTTCCCTATCAACTACGTGGACATCCTGGTGCCGCTGCCCCAGTAAGACGTCGCAGACGCGCAAAGCTGGGCCCGTGACGAATCCCCGGCCTTTTCCAAGTTCCACAGTATTCCCACTGAGCTATTCCTAAAATAAATTCCCACTAATATCCTTCACTTCTCTTTAAAGAGTTGAAACAGCAACAACACAAAAACAAAACGACGTGAACAAGGTGTTAAAGTGCGATTGTGCGCTAAGTGAGTGTAGAAACATGTATTGAAAACGAGGAAAAATCTTTTTGCGTCTCCTTATCCCAGGAGGTCCTGTAGTCATTCCTGTTTCTGCTTTTCGTCTGCTGTCAGTCCGTCATGAGTTGACCATCAGAGCAACACTTTGACTCATTGTTTGTCAAAATACAGTAGCTAGAAGCTTTTCTCCCACGACTCGCATCCTTTTTATGCTCGTTAAGAAACTTTAGATCAAGCATGTAGTTTAGGCGCTTTCTTCTGTTTGATTTGTTTTGACAATGTAGAGTTTGAAGTTTTTTTTTGTTTTTGTTTGTTTTGGTAGATCATTTTCTGACATGTTCAGGCTTGAGTTCCAATCCTGCCGTAAACACTTAGTTTGGAGATTTAACTAAAGTTCCTCTCATGTTTGAATATCATTATGTTTATTTATCACACTGCAATATGTGCCAGATTATTGATTTTAAATAATATATATGTATGAAACTTTTCAGTTTCTTATGTAACAGTACATATCTGAGCAAGATATGTGATTTAACAGACAAATTGGGTAGCTTAAATTGCTTTGTGTTTTTAAGGAATAAAATTTAGTCCTTGAGCATGAAACGTGGCTTGACAGGGCAACACTTGCTGTTTCCTTTATTATCCTGCAGCTCAGCTGTCTGCGTCACTAAGAAGACGTGGAAGGAGGGAAATAAATTCCTGAAATGATCGAGCAGATTGAGAATGGATTCTCTATGTGTGTGGATTCTTTTTATCATTTGAAATGATGCAACTCACATGAAAAGCCTGACACTTTGTGGTTATACAGATAAAAATGTAACCAAAGTATAAGATAAAAAACTTATTCATGTGCAAGATTTTATTTCCAGGTTGCACTAAAAAATCTAATTGTGTGTTTTAATCAGCTCGGGGCCTCGGCACGCTCATCATCCTCGAGGCTTTGTTCTCTGCTGCAATGACGACGTATTAATCGGTCGGCGCAGCAGCAACGCTTTGTGATCTGCATGTGTTTCAGGAGTCAGGGGGCGCGTGGGGGTGGGGGAGGCTTCTGTTCAGAATCGGGGTTTCAGACGACAGTGTTCACCATCAGAACTAACGTCACAGAATCCCTTCACTACCTTCAGCTACAATAAGAGATGCTAAACCAACCGATGACGTGTTAAGTGTTAATTTTATTTGTGGAAGGGAAGCACAACTCTAACGGACGGTGTTTTTATGTTGACAGCATTATAGTGATACAGTGTGAGCAGGTCATGTATTTCTTCATTTTTAAGGCAAAATAAATTCTTCCTATATTTTTCTTTCTTTCACTTTTTTATTTTATTGTGTGTATCTTTGCCCTCAATGAGGACTGTACAGCTTTTTTTGTGTGTTCTGTTTTCACCTTGTGTGTATAGTCGCGCATCTACAGTAACGTATCTTATTTTTGTAACTGTGACTAAAGTATACACATACAGTAAGGTGTATATATAAATATATATATACAGTATGTATAACCCAGAAGTAATGTTATAGGAGGGGTTTGTTGTGCTGCACATGATTGTCTGAACTATTTTGTGTTTTGTTTCTGTTTGACTTGATTCTTGCACTGGATTAAACAAATGTCTGCTTGATGTAAACATAAAAAAAATGTGATGAGTTATTGTAATTTATTCAAATAAATACCGAGAAATGGTCTTGCCTTTGTCACCTGATTTGCTTTTAAGAGGAGACACAGCAGAGACTATCAAATTTTTAACTCTCTTTGAAGGAATGCATCAAAAAACCTCGCCCTTTCACTTTCAGCACTGGATGATAATTAGTGCAAGATTTATCACTATTGTTTTAGTCAGTTTGTTCAACAATATTAAAGTCAAAGCTGAAGCTGTAAATGTGATGATAGTCTCCAAAGAAATGTTAAAACTCTGTATGTGGGTGTAAATGAGTTACAAGACAATTAATCAATCAATATCTTACCTGCTGCAGATGGATCTTTGAACAACCTCAGTTTGAAGAAACAGTTTAATTCTGACCAGATTAACAAGCTAATGGCTAGTCTGAGAAAGTCTAACATTTAAGTGGATTGCTGCTGACCTAAAACAACTCCAATCAAAGGTTTTGCAGCTGTTTTAAGCAAACCTTCCTTTTTCTTAACTCTTTACACCATCATCGATTACAATTACACCATGTTTTTACATAAAAGTAGGTGCAGGTAGCGGTAGCTAAATCTGAACCTCACCGTCTTTACTGATGTTTTTACCTAAAAGGGCAGGTTGAACTCATTTTAAGTTACTTGTTGAACATGCTAAAGTTTGTTTGTTGTATCAGTTAGGAACATTTTTATACCTTTAACAGGACTGAAATAATGCAAAGCATCTGTTAAGAAATCCAAGTTCAGTTGTATTTATTTGAAATGTCTAACTTATGTTGTGTGAATTGAAACAAATTTAGCAAAACCTTCACATGAATACATTTACCAAAAAAAATGTTTGTTAGAAAAAAAATCAGCTTTGTGCATAGTTAGGTCCAGATATGTTAAATGACAACACTAACTGCTTCATCCTAAAAGAAAGCAATAAAATTATGAATTTTTGTTCCCCACTTATTATTTTTTTAATGTTTGTCCTCCAAGTTGAGTCTGTGAGCAAGAAAGACTTGAAAAGTTCACAAATATCTGATAAG
Organism: Cynodonichthys magdalenae; assembly: GCA_031762555.1. NCBI lineage: Eukaryota > Metazoa > Chordata > Actinopteri > Cyprinodontiformes > Rivulidae > Cynodonichthys > Cynodonichthys magdalenae. Next base: position 901,984 of record JARVJO010000111.1, read on the forward strand.
ACAGCAGCTTTTCTAACCGTATGACAGCTCACATCAGTGAGGACTTCAGGTCTCCACCCCTTATCTCTCAGCACCATCAGGCTACACCCTCTGTTCATGCACTCAGCTTAACCCTCACAAACTAACAAACACACATTAACAAACACACACTAACAAACCCACACCGTCAGTACTGTGCACCATTCATCGTGCACGGGGGATGTCCTGCTGAGGCTGCTGCTGCACATCCTCCAGGTCTTTGGATCAGCATCAGAGCGTGTCACTCCGGTCATCACGCAGCCTGACCACAGCAAACATGGACTCTGCCTTCGGTTTGTTTGACCTGGTTCTTGTGAGATGAGTCTTTAAACATTTATGTAAACCAAAAATACAGTAACTGGCGCGGCGATATGTGTACAGGTGGATAATGTGGATAAAGGGCGTTTCCTATTCAGCATTGTTTGCAAAACCTTGACAGGTCCTGGATCTGTTAGATTTTCACCCCGCTGCTTACTGGGACCGCATGTTCAACTCCAACCTGTGCTGCTGGTTGGACGGTTCAGCAGCTCTGCAGGGACAGACCACATGAATCTTGAACTTGATTGACTCAAAAGGTTCATTGGTTATATATTCATTCATTACTTTATAATAGTCAAATATATTGTGTTTTTTCTATTATTTGACTCTATAAACAGTACTTACACCAACAGGGCTTTAGTGTTTTACCCACACAGCAGGGACTGAGGATCGAACCTCCAGTCCTCCTACCACTGAACCAAACAATAAAAATATGCTAAAATCAAAAACAAATAATCATTTTTTTATAAAGTACACTCAACTTTAAAGAATCTAAAATCCTAATTGTAACATACAAAAAGCTCTCAACAACCAAGCTCCATCTTATATTAAAGATTTTATTGTTTCATATTTTCCTAACAGACCTCTTCTCTCTCAGACTGCAGGTTTACTTGTGGTTCCCAGAGTCTATAAGTAGAATGGGAAGCAGAGCTTTCAGTTATCAAGCTCCTCTGCTGTGGAATCAACTTCCAGTTTCTGTCCGTGAGGCTGACACTCTGTCCAGTTTTAAGACTAGACTGAAGACTTTCCTCTTTGATAAATCCTATAGTTAAAATTGGTTTCCTGAGTTATTCCTTGATTCTGCTGCTTTAGGCTTGGACTGCTGCTGTCTTTAGTCACTCTTCTCTACATGTTTGTAAAGCAGCGTGATTATTTCTATCAATATATGTTATTGATATAAATATATGTGTGTGGGGGGGTGGGGGGGTACAGTGCCCTGAGAGGATGTTTGCTGTGACACAAGGCTATCCACAGTATTCCTGATTTCGCACCACTACCCATAACTCATAGCAGAAGCTGGTTCTATATTTCCGCTTGGCTGTTGTTTACAATTATGAGGATACACTATCGCTGTTTATCAAAGCATTTTTCATTTAAGTTTGTCATAAATGGCAACACATTGGAGGTGTATATACTGTAAGGATGTTTTAAAAAACGGCAAGGACAATTCTTTAACAGTGGCTCACAAATCACTGCTCACAGACTGGGTAGATGAGATGAATTGAATTGAATTGAATTGAATTGAATTGAATTGAATTGAATTGAATCGAGCAGCAGCAACATTACCAGCAGTCACCATGTGAGAGGCAGGGTTCAACCTGGACAGGTCATCCATCACAGGGCCAAATAGAAAATACATTCCAAACTTCTTCTGAACATCTAAAAGCAAAACTATGCATTTCCTTATTTACCTGAAACTAATCCAGCTGTGTTGGCACACAGTCCATTTTATCTTTATTGTCTACCGCTCTGCTCTGTTGCACCTATTTACAAAATGAACAGGCACAAAAAGAATTGGCTAAAATTCTTCAAGAACAGTTTTTCAGTGGTGTGTTACCAGATCAGGTTTGTGTGGGATGAGGAAATGCATGTAACAATGGTGAGTAGAAATTTGAACTCTCTGGAACTTGTTTTCCGACTCATTTTTGTTTATTTCATTTGCACCTCACCGTATCAGGCCCAACCTTTTCTGAAGAAATATCTTTATTTTATTTCCTTCCTGATGAGTGAGAGAGGGTGTTCTACACTCAGCTACCTCAGACTGCACCTTTCTGCTCACATAGCTTTGTTTAGAAATCTGTCTACAATGTAAGTTTTGTCATTATTTCCGTCAGACAACCTGAGATGGGATGTTAGTGATTTCTGTGGCCTAAAGAATGGGTCAAATGTGAGATTTAAAAGTCAACTAGTTTTATTGCCTACACACGGAAGAATAGCATCATTTTCAAACCATGCTAGTGGAGATTCGTCATTCAGGTCATAGCAAAGTCAAAAAGAGGTTTTAAAAACAAAAGGACGACTTCTGTTGCTGAAGATGTTTCATTTAACACCCAGGGAGATTTCTCAAATCTAAACTTGAGAGTGTAGAGCTATAAGCTTTAGGTCTAATTTACATAACTGTTTTTAGGTGAACTTCTTATATAATCATTGTGAAACCCCACATCCGCACTATGGACAGCAGCAAACAATAGTTTTTCTGCGCTTACTCGTGTAGATGAACAACAGTAACAGTGGTGGATGGTACAGTTCTGTTTGCGCTGCTCACTCTTTTTAATTTATCAGAGCTTCTGTCACAGAAATGTAAAAAAAAAACTCAGTTGAAATAGGAAAATCACAGCACCAGCTAGTGACCAGGCATGGAAACTAAACCAGATTCAATGTTTTTGGGGGTCTCACCTAAACAGCGATTGCAATCACAGCATTTCTGTGGGCACATCTAACTTTCAATCTTGTTCACATCGTTCAAATGTAAACAAGACCTTAAGCTGCATGAGATGCTCCTTTGTGCAAACTAGAGTCACATGCAAAATAAACTCACTCCCCCCTCCATTATTAAATGGATGGTAAATGGATTTTACTTATAAATTATCTTCCAACCAGGATACTCAAAGCGCTTTCAATACAATCTGTGCCCTCATTTACCCATTCAAACAGCACTACTGAGTCTCTACAAAGCTAATCTATAGCAGTTATTCTATGGAGACTATTTTGGTCACATGCATGAAGGTGCTAATAAGGGTGAAAATGGCTGGGTATCAGACTTTTTGCTTCATTGTAAGTTTTAGAAACACACCAGAAGCAGTGAAAACTTTCAAATAACAACTTGTCTTTCCCCTATTTCAAATTTAAAGACAGAAGCATGAATGTGCTGTGGGATCTCCAGTGTCACAGAGTGTGGCCAATGAAAGAAAAATAAAAGAAAACCTAATAATCCACTGGCTTATAGTTTTCTATTGTTGTTTGTAACAGTCTGTTTGAAAGATGGCAATCAGCCTTTCAATCAGCTCAGTCAGTTTTACGGATAGTGAGCTAAAATTTGCATGAGGCTGCACAAAACGTCATTTGCAAACTTTGACCAAAACGACTATAACTTTATAATTTCTCATCATAAAACCCTCAGTTAAAAACTCTGGCATGAAAGGTGATGGGTGATGTGCATTTCTTTCAGGATCACCAGCCCTTTACTCAATTCTGGAATAATAGAGCAATCATTATCCATCATCAAAAAGGATAAAAGGGAAGCTCCTGACTCAGAGCCACAACTCTGGTGGTCACTGTGTACATGAAACATTTAAAACCAAACACACACTGTAGGAAGATGATGACAAAAACCGTGGGGAGGGCGAGGGGAAGTGGAGGAGAGGAGAAAAGCAATCCAGTAAAAAGCATTCCTCAGACCCTCTCTCTTGGTGGGTGGCCTGTTGGGATGCTGCAGCCACAGTGTCTCCCCCTCCAGACCCTCTTGTGTTACAATGAGCTCACTGCCCTTCACCACCACCTCGTCCTTGACCACTTGATGTTCCGAACCGTTTCACCCACTGCACAAACTCAGCATCCTTCTCAGAGCGGCCATTTGGACGCAAAGTTTCTCTTTGCAAAATCTAGTTGAACTGGCCCGTCTGCATAAGTCGAGCTCAGTGGAACATTTAGTTTGCGTGTAAAGAGAAGCAGCCAGACAGCAGCTCAGCTGGCCAGTCACTGCAAGCTTAAACCGGCAGCTCAGGCAGCCACTCTATCATTTCTGACACGTAAATCAGCAACAGCTCTTAATGCATGAATGGCAAGCTGCACCTCTGTTCGGGTAAAAGAAAAAAAAACAAAACCGCAGCAGACCGCAGAGCACCCACACCAGTCACAGCAGGCATGTTCCACAGAGTCACTGAGGACAAGCAGACAATAAGCACCAAACTCTGGTTCCACCCACAAACAGTAAAACTGGTTCTACTTGATACTGTTTTAGGAAACAGATACTGTATTTTTTTTTCTTTTGTATTCATTATTGAATTATGAATATTATATCCACAACCAGCTCTGCTTCTTATCTTCAAATCTGTGGATCAACATGACAAACCTTCCCTCATTAGAAAGAAGTGAAGATTTATATTTGAGATTAACACTGCTATATATTGTGTAAATGCTGAGTCAGCATTCACACAATGTTTGACTTTTGATCTTCCTTCACAAAACCGTTCATTTATCCAAATGTTCAGTTCATTCAGGAATTGTGTGTTGTGACTTTAAGTTTTTGCTAATTTTTAGATTTTTACCCGCAAAAGCATTGTTCTAATTGGAATCAACTCTAACATTTGTCTTATATGCTTCATATGTTAAACTAGTTTAATCAGCAGTACTGTCTATCAAAACTGCAGTTTATCAAAACAACTGACTGTTTCCTTTAAGTAAAAGATAAAGTTTGCTTTTTCAACTCATTCACAAAGATTAGTTACACAAAAGTATAAAGGTTTGTGTATTTTTTTTAAAGCTCAAACAACACAAACACTTTTTTTTGTAAAATCAAATACTTAAGTGCATTTGCTTATGTACATAGCTGAATTTTTGTACATTAGTGAAAAAAACTTTCCGCCTTGAAGTAAAATAAATAGTTTAATACAGACAAAGTTACATTTTTCTAAATTATAGGTATTATTTTTTTCATTCTCTTATAGATTCTAGGGGTAAATGTCATTAAAAACCAAACTAACCCTGTATGAACAGCCAAGCAGAGAAAAAGAAACCACTAACAGAGTTAACGTGTAAAGTTTTCTGCTCTGCCCACACAGACTGAGACGAGCAGCTGCTGGTGGGAGTGTGCCATTGTGTGCCACTACATGTTTCCCTGAGGTGTTCATACATAGTTTCTCTATTCAGCAGGGAATCCAAGCTCTCAACACCGGACTGAAACAGCTAATACCCCTGTCTGTCAGAGGAGCCGGTGATTGGAGATGACAAACGAGGCAGAAAGACGGGTCAGGCAGCTCCACGTCTGCAGGAGAGGTAGAGCAAGGAGAGAGGAGGCAGACGCTGAGAGGAAAGACGATAAATATCTTTAATATGAGTCTGTCTCTGGGGTCTGAATCCACGCTCCTTTGTCAAGGTTTACGCATGAACAAAACAAGCCCAAGATTATCATCTTCAGCTGTAAAATAAAGCCATGGAAGGTTTAATCCCATTTTTACGTGCAGTCAGGAGATGTCCATACAGGGTTCACCTTTCATCCATAACGATTAGCTGCAGACAAACCAACAATAAACTTTTCTCTGCAATTAAAAACTTTATTATATCTTTAATATTATAGAGCTTACAGTGGCAGAAAATGATCAGGGAGGTGAAAGGTCAGGAGATGTTTTATTTTATTTTTGTGGTTTTTATTTCCTCCTTTTGATAAATGTTTTTACTGTAAAGTCAAAAATAAAATCCAGTAGAAGTTGATAAGTTGCATATAATTAAACAAAGAAAAGTTACCTTGTAGGAAAAATATTACAAACATTTATTCATGAGGTAATAGTACCAAGAAGAGAAGTTTTTATGCTGTTACTGTTTAACTTTATTACACATGAACTCAGTTTTAAGTCTGAGCAACTGAAGAGAAACTCAACAAACTAAATCAAAATAGAAACTTGTGGTTTAGGTTTTTTAACAGTAATAGTAAGTAACTTTATCTGTAAAATAAACAAACATTTGTTTTTATTGTATAAAAATTCAATCAGTTTTAAATAGGTTTATTGAGAGGAAAAACAAAGGACAAGAAAATCTTTTTGTTGTTTCAATGCCAATTCTTGTTTTACAACCAGCTGACAGACTGGTGACGTGTCTGAAAAATTGCTTCAGCTGAAATATTTTATTTGTCAGTCATAAATGATCAGTTCCTAAGAACAAACTATAATACAAAACCACAAATTACTCCAGAATTATTTAAATGAGAGGCTGGTTGACTCAAAGGTTCAGGATGGTTTGTTTATTTTACACCTGCTGAGTGTCTTTTTTTTATATATATAAAACCAAAAGTAATGAAATTTGTGTTTGGTATATTTTATTTGTGTTTGTTGCAACAATGCTTCTTAGCAATATATCTTGGAAAGTTTATTTTCTCTTTTAAATGGTGCCACATTTGTGAGGAGCATACATATACATTTGTGGGATGAGCAATAGAGCTGAGTGTGTGGGATTTGCACATAAAAAAATTACCAAATCATCTTATTTTGCTGTTTCTATTGACACTTGTTTTGAGCTTCTGGTACCCCCAGGTGCTGCCAATCAGGTGTCCGATATAAGATTTATTGCCAAGAAGCATTGTTTCAACAAAGAAACAATCTACCAAACATACATTTCCTTATGTTTTGTGCGAAGTTTATACCTTCTCAGAATGTCATTGTCATTCAATATTAAGTCTTATTTCGTTCTATAGATTTACTCTTTTTTGTTTATTTTGTGTTTTAGATTTCAAAACTGCTCTATAAACAAATATGAATCTTAACACCAATTAGCCTCATCTTTAGTTTAGTTTAGTTTAGTTTAGTTTAGTTTAGTTTAGTTTAGTTTAGTTTAGTTTAGTTTAGTTTAGTTTAGTT
>JARVJO010000111.1:911895-986304 GCA_031762555.1 Cynodonichthys magdalenae
TTTAGTTTAGTTTAGTTTAGTTTAGTTTAGTTTAGTTTAGTTTAGTTTAGTTTAGTTTAGTTTAGTTTAGTTTAGTTGTCAGGAACCATGTACAAAAAGAACTCAATTAAGTAAAAATTGACCGTACCAGCTAATTTCCATCTGCAATCTCTATGGCAGGTAAAAAATACTAAATACATAAAAGTTAAAAAAACAGAATAAAAAACAAGTACATGATTATATAAAATATAAAAAAACATCAATACACATAACAGCAACACACACCAAAATGTGCACAAATTCAAATTACATACAGAATTCTACAATATGTTAAAAAGGTAAAAGTCATGGCTGACAAGTGTTTCTTATAATCCATTTTTTTCTTATTTCTGTCTGTGTAGATCTTTGCATAGCCACCTCATGTTGTGTACCATCAATTTTATCACTTTTACGTGTCATTCTGAAATCAAACTCATTTTATTTAGAATATTTACTAGTTTTTTCAAAATAAGGGGGAAACTATTTTAATAAAAAAAAAATTGAATGAAAAAATAACAAAAGTTCTGAGTCTCTTCTTTCTTTTTTAAGACCTGATTGTTTTTCATCAAGCTGTCTTTTGTCACATCTGACTTCTTTAATCCTCAGGTTTTATTCTTTTATTGTCACTTTGATGAAAAGAAACAACAAACACGTTCATTAAGATTGTTAAACCACATGATTTACGAGTGCAGAATACTCGAATGTTGGATGAAGCACAGATTTTAAAATGATACTCAACAAAATATAATTATTCTCTATTTAACACAAATTTAAAAACGTGTTTACTCTCTACTCCACTAGGATGACAAATTAAAGAAAAATAAATAAAAACAAGGGCAATTTGAGCAGATTTTTTTTTTTTTTGGGGGGGGTGGGGGGGGGGGGGTCAGATCTGAGCACCTTGACTTCAGTGCAGATTACTCCTGGAAACATTTTTTTTACATGGTGGTTTAAGTTGTAAAGATTTTTGTCTTTTTTTGTTAAAGTGTGAGCCAACAGGGAAGATGAGAAAAAGGCTTTCATGAGAAATGGTGCCAGGTTAAGGCCGAGCCGGACTGCATGCAAAACAGTACAATGGGTCAACATTTGGTGTGCAAATCCATCAGTCCATTCAAATGGAGTCCCAAACAAAAAGCTGATACACAAACAAATCAAGAAAGCCGAGGGGCAGAGGGAAGGGGTGGAAAGAGTCCAAATAAATGAAAAAAAAAATACAATAAAAAGCACTTCAGCTCATATTACAAAAGGAAGATCTGGTGAGTGACGCTCAGATCAACATGCAGGATGTGTCAGATTTATTGTGAGGATGCAGATGCTGTGGCATTAAAGAGTGTCAGAATTCCCCACCACCACTAACACCACCGGGTGTGAAAGAGTCTCAGCGAGCGAGGCGGTGGAACCTGTCTGCTTCTGGATCTGTTCCCCTTCTTTAATCCTAGAGACAGGCGCACCCAGCTCAATTCAACTACACAATGACAGCTGAAAGCTCTCTATGCATGACAGAGTGTGGCTGCTCAACTTTATTAACCTGTAAGAGTGGCCCAGTCTCTCTCTCTCTCTCCCTCTTTCTTTCTCTCTCTCTCACACACACACACACACAGATATATGCTCACACACATTTTAAATCCTTGATTCGTTTGTGGCTTTTTGTGTGTTTATGGAAACAAACACATTGTAAAAACTAAAGTCTTTCTTTTAAAAATCCATGATTTTTGACTCCTCTGACATTTTTTTCTTCATCCTTAAAGCAACAGTTTATATATTTTGGAATTGGGGATATGTGAAAAGAAATAGAAATAATAATATCTTACCTTTTGTAGATAGCTCTTTGGATGGCCTTGGTTTGAAGAAATGGAGTTTGCCGTTAGCTAACACAGGAACATATACTTAAATATTGATATTTTTTCCCATCTTATAAAATTAAAAGAACGTCGTTCTTAAAAGTTTTGGAGCAGCTTGTGTTAGCACTGATGTTTAAGTTTGTACATTACTGTCACGGTTATTCAACCTTATGGTTATTTGCAACAGCAGCAGCCAGCTGTAGCACTCCGGGTGCGTCATGGGATGCTGTCAACAGGAATATCAGAATATTTCTGCCAGAATAATTTTGTCTTAAAAAAAATGATGAAAGTGTTTAAATTCACCTGAACTGCTGTCTAATGTTTCATGAAGTTATTTTAAAGACAACAGCAAGTCTCTTTGTTGTTGACCCCACTCAGACTAAACCATTAGCTTATCCGTCCAGTCAGAATTAAACTGTTTTTTTTTTTTTTACAAAGTCATTCAAACAGCTATCTACAACAGGTAAAATAATAATTGTTCATAATCTTTCCACAGAACTCCACTTAGGAAAACCTTAAGTATTCCTTTAGTTGAAAAGCAGTTTTAGAAAAAGTTGTCCTCACTGTTTGCTGCACTGGTTCACCCAGATTAAACTCTTTTAAAAGTATAGCTTTCTTCCATTTTATTTATTTATTTATTTATTTATTGGGGGGGGGCTGGAAGTTTAGCAGCTCTTTAGTAACTTGTCTGATCTTATATTTAAATCTTTATTTTGTAATTCATGATCATATATTTAGCTGATATTTTAAGACCAGTCAACTAAATCTGAATCTGACAAATAAATGAATGAGAACATTTTTTTTTGTTACTTTTTCAGTGTTAGTAAAATGAACACATCAGTTTTGTGTATTTTGAAGTTCAAGTAATTCATGAGACATTTAATTCCTGTCCTTGTAATTTAATATATAGATCAAAATAAAGTCACGATGTTGAACTAAAACGTGAAAAAATAAGATTTTTATTTGGACAGAATTCCACCTGTACAGTGAAAAATCAAAAAGTGTACATAGGTGTCTCCTCAGAGAGAATATTCTGGTTGTTGAACAATATTCTTTCTGTTTCATTCACTTGTTGGTAATGTTTTCTCAGAAGCTGACTCACCTTTAACTTGTGTTTGGTGATCTTTGCCAAACACAAGCCCAGGGCACTTCATGACAAAACCACAAAGGCCACTTATCATCCTGCCTGCCAAGATGCCAGGAGCAGAAATCCACACAAGTGGCTCCAATTTACAAGATAATTCTGCTCAGGGGTGGCTGCGAGATGCATTTAATAAACTTATAAGTGTGAAACATTACATAAAAAATGCATTCTTCACTGGGTAATTGCAGTAATTATGCTGGTAGCAAATCTTTCAAAAATTCCTCCCACAAAGAAAAAGATGTGTTGTGTTTGAGCACCTGATTGCTGACACACAAGATGTGGCTTGCATTGGCTTTTTGACTTAAGTACAGATAATCCATGTGTGTCAGTGATTGAGGAGGTACAAATCCCACAGTAACAGACACACAGGTGGCACGGGAAAGAAACTGCATACCGAGTCGAGGTTTTCTCTTTCTGCCTCACATGGCCAGTTACCACGCAAGGTTGAGTCAGGAGAGCAGCCTCCCAGCGTGCAGCACAGCCACAGGTATGCAGGCCTTGCAACACCTTCCCTCCGTTTCCCTGCAAACACACGAGTGGACCGTTCTGCACCACGTCCTGTCAGAGTGCTCGTGTCTCTCAGCCAAGTCAAGATGCGTCAGCTGAGTGCTTGTGTGTGGCCTCTCGTAGGTTAAAGAACAAAACCGTTTACAAATCACACTGCTAAAAATATCCAATGACAAGCAGACATATCATCTAACATTATTAAAAACAAACTGTCAGACGGAAATTAGGGCAGTTTGTCAGACAAACACTGCATGACAGGATCATAAAACTCCATAACTATTAGAAAACAATGACTGCAGGGACACCATCGGGTCAATGGGCACCAGAAACAAAATCCCCTCCAGACATCCCCTTGTGGTTTTTTTTTTGTGTTGTGTGCATTTTTATTATTTCCCCCAAGCAGTTCAGGATTAGTAGAACCTCATAAAAACTGTTTTTGAGTAATAAAGGGTTAAAATTTAAACACATAATTTATTTAAATGAAAAATCCTTTAAACCTAGTCCCTCTGAATAAAGCAAATACATTTAAAGTCAACATCTTCAACATCAGGAAGCAGGTTACATGTAATGTTTTTGATAATACAAATTTAGGAGAGGTTAAGCTTCAACAAGTTGAATGGGTCCAATGGATAGCCCTTCATCAGAGCTAAACAACAAAAAATCTGAAGCTCCTATGTTGAATAGATTTTGAGTTATAAGCATTTTTGTGTGTCCAGACACCCCAGGTGGGGCCTCCTCCTCAAATATTGGTTCTATTGTAAAATCGTTGGCTGGCTTAGTGTTGGTCATCTACATTCTTGCCAAATTTGATGTTGATTGGTGCAGCCGTTTATGTGCTATGGTTGACCAAAAATCACAGAAAAAAATAAAAATAAAGAAGCAGTAACAATTTGACCCCCACTTTGCGTGTGGGGGTCATATTAATCTGTTTAAGACAACAACACAACAAATCCCCTGAATTTATCTTCAGGCTTTTGGTTTTGGTGCCACCTCGAGATTTTCAGTGATCACCAAAAAAAAAAAAAAAAGGAATCATTTTTGTTGGAAATTTTTTGAAGAGAGATGGAATAAAACTATTGCCATGTTTGATCATAAATATATAATTAGACCTGACCAAGAAGTCAGCCCTCTTTGAGAAAACTAAAACCTGGGAACAGCAACTTTAATGTTATATTGAAGTCCTTCATTTCCAGCCATCAACCAAAAACTACCACATTTATTGTAGTAGACTGGACTACGGAAGCCCATTTCTGCCACTAAAAAGAAAATAATAGTCAGATTTTCTGGATGGTTTCTTCTGTTCCTCAATTATCATTCAGGACATGGCTTAAGGCTAAACTGCACAAATAATAATATACCATAGAATTTTTTTATATTGACCATTTCTTACACAGTAAAATATATGATTTACAACATTATAACATAACATAATATCTCAGACTCAATTGTTTGACTGGACAGGCAAACATTTTTCCACGCTGTGCTCAGTCTGTGTCACATCTCAGAGTTTAACATTGAAAAGGTAATAAAAGTGTTGGGAAACATTGAACATTCAGCTCCTTCAGTCTCTGTTTTGAGTCATATTTAACAAGTTAAAGGCTGATGTAAAGACATTCCTCTCTAAATGTCAGCATCTGCAAGGCTGTTATGTGACTTGATTTATTGCTCTGGCTTATGTTAAGTTCTGATTTGGTTCTCTTGGACCATTGTTACTTTAAAGGTTGTGTTTGATGTTCAAATATTATTTTGTTTCATTCCTGTTCTATTTTGAAAATCAGATATTTTTGTTTTGTTATTTGTCTTCCTGTGTGTCAAACCATACAGCTATAAATAGTCCTGGATTTTCTTTATTTGTCATTTAATCATTTAGTCTTTGTTACATGTTTCATTGTTGTTACTTTGCTGATATTTATTTTATATTAAATGACAAAATTACAATTTGTTTGTGAAATTACTGACACAGAAAACAGAACTGCAGCATCCACCTGTATAAATCAACACAACAGACAACTGTAGAGGAATTAGTTTTGGTGCTTACTGCTCCTTTACAGTTCATTTACACACAAATATATATATATATATATATAGGTTCAACATTAAACAATGAGAAACATGGATTTTCAGAGTGAAGGCCTTTTTCCTCGAGTGCTTCATCTGCCATCATTAACAAGAGTGTGTTGGGTGTTTGACAGCTGAGAAAACACAACGCTGCGCTCAAGGATATCAATAGAAGCTGGATGAATACCTGCATCTTCCTGCTGAGGAATCAGAGGATTTAGGCGGCGATGAAAGCTTGTCAGCACACAAAGGTCCTGTTGTGCACCACTGAGTGCACAAAGTTAAGATTTGAAGGGACAGCCCTTTACTACGGCGAAAATGTAGAAATGTTGGCGGTGGGATGAAAGAGGGGCCAAAAACTAAATCAAGTTAAACTTCATAGAGCTACTTCATCTCTACTCATCGAGTTATTTCAATTCAGGCTGGGAAAAACTACCAAAACATTTAAGAAACCCCAAATAGTGAAGTACAACTCAGCATTTCCTTGTGGTTAAGTTATGACTTCCTGTACTGCTACTGAAATATTTCATATCTAGACGTATTCTGATCCTTATTTATTTAGACATCATTATCCAAAGATCAGAAGTTGTTTGTTTTGTTATGTTCAGATGACAAAGTTTGCTTTATTAGGATAACAAGTGAATTTATCTTGTTGAAACACGACACAATATTAACCTGATGTCTTTACAAACCAGGTTGTTATTAGATAAGTAAGTCATGGTGGATAATTCAAACATCAATGATTGGTACAATGATTACAGCTAATTTAAGCTTTTTTCCCGTCCTGATTGGACCACAGGGGGAAGATCCAAATCACAATACAAAAACATGACATAAATGTGACACGCTGCTGTTGTAAAGATATTATTATTTTTCAGGAAAAAACCACAAAGTTTAACCGTCGCAGACCTTTGCAGCTTCAGCTGTTCAGATGTAATCAGCAGATCCTATCTTTGCATGTTGATGTAAAAGAATGTGAGCGCCATAAAATGAAACCATTTCAGTTTCTTTTGTCTACAGGAAGGTGTCATTTTATCACCAGATAATTACATAATTAAGTGGATTCGGGTTTAATGCGTTAAAGCACAGATCCTATGACTCAGGATTTCCTGATCAGCATTATTTAAAATGCATCAGCAGGTTTTAATGTGATACTTGCATTATTTTTGCTTTTTTTACAGCAGAGGCTTACAGAATAAATACAATAAATACATAAAATCAATATTTTCTTGTGCTGGTATCTTGGTAGTTCAACCTATGTTTGTTTTCTATACTTTCAGATAGCTTTATTCTACGTTTGGCTTTTGGCTAGTGGTTTTCTCCTTTTTCTATAGATGAGTAATCGCTCCATATCTGCATTTCAGAATTGACAGTTGGGTGTATAGAAGATAATCTGAAGTTAAACACCAATAACATGGCTGAAATGTTCATTAACTTAAAAAAAATCCTCCTCCACACCCTCCTCTCATCGTAACAAAAACGACTGTGTAGGAGGTATATTCTGCTGCTTTTCTGGGCATCTCCAACACCAAGGACCTTAAATAATCAGAACACTCAAAGAAAGGTTGTTGAGAAGGCTCACAGGAGGATGTGTGCATTCAAGGTGTTTAAAAAGCTAAACATCTCTCTGAAATGCTTGTCCAGTTCTACTGAGCCACCACTGAAAGCATCCTGACTGCTTCCATTTCACCCTGTCTCCACTGACCACACTGAACATACACTTGAATGCATCATCAAGCTGGGCAGTAAACTGGAAAACACCAGCAGCTGATGAATCTGCACAGTTCCAGAGTCACGAGACAGGCTTGGAGGATAGAAGAAGATTCAACATCATTTCCCTCATCGTCTCCCTTCTTAATAACTTCTTCTGCACTGCAACCAGGAAACTGCAACCAGTGTCCTGTGCACAGACTCCATTTGTGACTGATTTAAGGCCTGCTTCTTCTGCAGTGTTTTGCTTCTTTTGGCTTTAACGACTCAGTTTCAGCTTCAAATTTCAGCTGTCATATAGCACGCATCATGTGAACAGGCCATTTTTCCAGCTCACAGCCTGTCCACATAACTCCACTTCACAACGTGCAAAGGAAGTTTTTGAAGCTGGTCGTTCTTCGAATGACATCCGTCTGTCGGCTGAGTTGCGTGCGGTTTAGCGCCCACACACAGATCGAGAAGAAGAAGGACAGCAGAAGGCCTTTTTTTACTTCATGGGAACTACTTTTTCAAAGCCACAAATGTAGAAACAACACGGCTTGTCTGCTGAGCCCCTCTCTCTCTGCCTCGGTGTCAGAAAGCAGACAAAGGCAGACTGAAATGAATCCGCGTTAATGAAGTAGAACAAAATAAGAATGGCGCTCGACTTCTGCAGCCATCCTAACGTGCAATCCCATTGTGCAAGCCGGGGATCCTTTTAGGTGCAGGCATGGGTAAAACACTCATGTGCAGCCGCCTGGTGTTTCTGTGCAGGCTGAGACATATATGAGGTGTTGACACACGGATCCTAACAGAATACAGATTGCCTGACATTTGCAACCAGGCATGACTTTTAATTGTGAGCTGTGTTACAGTGCAGGAGTGAGGCACTGTTGCATTCAAGTGAGGAGTGAGTCAGACCGGGTGAGTCATTTCTTGTACAAAACAAAAACTAAATTGACACCAAACTGTGACAGAAAACAAAGATGCTTTATCTTCAGATCAAACCAACAGACTGTTAAACCCAAACTGTAAAATAAAGTGGTGGATTTTCATCCTGTTTGAGGTGTTTCTGTTCCTCTGCTCTCCCTCCAGCATTTTTACATGTTGATTTTTCCTGTGCTGGTTTATTTGCGCTAACAGAAGCTGATTGGATTGTCAATAGAACCGGTCAACTCTTCTGCTTTCAGTTCAAAGAAACCCAAATACAATCAAGCTACTTCAATGGGTGTGGACTTCTTAAACTGTGTGTTTGACTATTTCAATAATGCAAACAGAATTTTCTAACATTTCCATTTACGTCCTTTGCAGCAGCATGTTTTTTTTTTCTTTCCAGCATCAAGCGTCTGTTTGAAAGTGGAAAGATTGCAGCAGATAAAAGTGAGGCGGGAGTATGAACGGCATCTGTTAAAAGTATCTCCACTAAAAAATATTAAACAAACAAGGTGTAGAATGGTGGCACTCATCTTTACTACATGTTAGAACAACATTTATGAGGAAAAAACAAAGCACCAAGCTGTTTAAGAAAGTTTTTATTATTATTTAGCAATTTTTAAAACTGTAAATTCTGTACTTTTTATTTTAAAGCGATAGTTCCGATCTTCATGAAAAGGTCATGAAAAATTTATATCTTATCTGTTGAATGACCTCAGTTTGAGGACAAGAACAAAAACAACCCCAGTCTTTAAAAAAACAAACACTCTACACACTGCCACCAACTTCACATTTTACATTAAAAAAAAACTTTATTTTTTTTTTTACTGTCGATCTGAGGTTTGCTATGACCTGTAATGAAACTCAGTTTGCAAAAGTCAAGGTTTATGAAAACGTGTTTGCAAAAAATGCTGGAAAATTAAGTCGCATTTAAAAACTTTGCACAAAAGAGTCGTAATTTTTTTCAAGGGCACTAGAGCTTTATTTCGACACTTTGTTTAGGAGTTTTCTGACAGAAGATGTGTCCAGAATTAAAAATCATGCAGATGATGAATATTAATTATTTTTTAAAATGATCCAAATCTGCTTAACTTCATTTCTAAAGTGTATCCAGTAGACTAAAATATAAATGTGGCTGCCAGAGTGGGCACACAATCAACAGCTTGTGGGTGCAAACAAAAATTGACTGTAATAAAAAAAATAAATAAAATTTAAAAATCTGGTCAAGCAAAACACAGCTGCATTGACATAAATAAAGTTATCCTATCATGTCCTGTTTATTGTCCCAGTTTAATTCTATTTTTTTACATTACACTGGATGCATATGAACCTTGTTAATATCTCAGTAGAGCAACATTCAGGAGGGTCTCAGGCAAACACAGGGTGATTTAACGGCAGGCTCCCGGGGAAGTGCACTGCTTCA
Organism: Cynodonichthys magdalenae; assembly: GCA_031762555.1. Taxonomy (NCBI): domain Eukaryota; kingdom Metazoa; phylum Chordata; class Actinopteri; order Cyprinodontiformes; family Rivulidae; genus Cynodonichthys; species Cynodonichthys magdalenae. Next base: position 921,509 of record JARVJO010000111.1, read on the forward strand.
GTTATGTAAACTGGCCCTGGTTTGGAACAACTCAACCGTCAGAACTTTGCATCCCCACCAAGCCCCTGCAGCTGCTAATGCAAACAAGATGCCGTCACTTTCTCAACAGTGGCCTGACTGGGTTTTACACACACACACACACACACACATGCACATACACATATGCACACATAAACAAACAGACACATGCACTCACACAAACATAAGATTTAAAGATAGCATAAATGAAAAAAAAAGCTTCCCTACAAAGAAAATTTTACTTTTTGAGGTAGAATGGCAGGAAAGGCCTAATAGCATTTTAAAAGGGCAGTATCATGTAAAATCAACTTTTTTCAGCTTTATATCATGTTATAATGTTATCCTCTCATCAAAAACTTGTCCAGAGTCTTGCTTTGACTCATTCATGCATGTTTTAGAACTCCTGTGCTGTCCTGAGGCAGCCAGGCAGGAGAGCAAAAATGACCAGTTGGGTCTAGAACCGCCTTTTGGGATCAGCCCCTCCTCTGGGCTGGGTCTCCAAGCCAACCTTCTTCATCACAGAGCACTGATATTGTATAATGCTTCTTTTTTTATTATCATTACAACAAAGTAGCCTACGATGCTCCAGGTTGTAAACAGCAGAGCCCTGTAGAGAGAAGCTGTTGTGATGATGTGCAGAAATGGGCGGTACAGAAGCGGAAGGAGGTTCCTAAAGAGACAGAGGCCAAGTTTATTTTTTATTTAAACATATGAACAGCATTTTAATAACAACTGAAGCTTACATAGTTACTTAATTACGGTATAGAATTTAAATAAATGCCTGAGAGAAATCAAAAATAAACTTGACTTCACATCACAGCCGTTTCTAAATGCCTTGAAATTGGTCTCTGTCTCTTTAAGAACCTCCTTCCGAATTCCGTCGCACCCATTTCTGCACGTCATCACAACAGCTTTATGCTGTTTACAGCCTGGAGCGTTGTAGCCTACTTTGTTGTAATAATAATAATTTTTAAAAAGCAGCAACAATGTACAATATTGGGTTTGGAAAATTGCAGCTCAGGATAAAATTGAACCTTACCGTCAGACCTTCAAAGTACATTTTCTGAAGAACCGGAGAGAGAGAGAGACAATGTTTCAGCTTAGTATGATATCTCCCAGTCATCCTCAGACTCACACATTAATGTTAAGCTAACTTATTTATTACTAAAATACGGTGTAAGCCAACTAAAGAACACAGATCATAATATAAGTTAAGAATGCTAAGTGTAGATCACAGATAAACCAAACAACCAAACAAAACAATGTTTTTCAACTTACCTGGGCGAAAGACAACAGTGTTTGTGTACTTCTGATTGTTGGAATTGCATCGTCTTTTAGTGATAATCTTGTTATTAGTCCACTGTTAAATTCCCATTTGTTCAGAAACTTACTATTGGTGAAGTGTCTCGGTAAATATATAAATATTTTTTTCTTTCTGCCTGAGGGTTACTTCCAAAATTAAAGCGCAACCATTTTTTAAGAACCACGTCATCCATGGGAAGCTTAAAAAAAGGTAGTCTCCTTGGTATCCAAAAATCCATTTCCTCAAAGGCATTTTTTAATTTGACAAAGCTGCAGTGAGAAGTAGTTAGTATTATGAACTCAGCAGACACGTGGTTTCAACCAGTTGTTTGCTAGTTGTTGCTGCCAATAGCCTGCAGGAGTCACGGGGAGGTGTGCTCTGTGATGAAGAAGCTCGGCTTGGAGACAGCCCAGAGGAGCTGCACCTAAAAGGCGGTTCTAGGGCCAACCGGCTGTTTTTGCTCTCCTGCATGACTGCCTCAGGACACTACAGGATTTCTCAAACATACATTATTGAGTCAAAGCAAGACTCTGGGTATGTTTTTGATGATAACATTTTGAGGATAACATAACATATTATAAAGCTCAAAAAAGTTGATTTTACATGATAGTACAAGCATGTGTTCATTCCTCAGCTTGTTGAGTTTCTGTTGTTCAAAAGAAAAAAAACACAACTTCTATCCAATAAAGTTGTAAAACCTGAAGTTTACACTGTTTCAATTTTGTTACAGCTATAACAAAAAAATAATAATAAAAATAATGATGATAATAAAAACTTCAAACACATTTTAATGCATCTAGTTAGTGTTAAAACATCCATTAGCTTCATTTTTTGTTTTTTAAATCACGTCTTGCATCGGCTCAAAAGGCATCCAACCACCTGTAGAGTTGCGGCCACCGACTGGTTAAAGTTAAGTGTTCGTATTCAAATGTCTCATTTGTTTGTCTTTGTTTTGAGAGAGCTGTTTCTCGCTGGCACGGCCTGGAGTGTAGGTGAGACGCAAAGTGAAGAGCTCTTCATTTGCCTCAGCTGCAGCCGGGCTCTCCTGTGCAGCCCTCTCAGCCTCCAGCCATCATTTCAGTCGGTGCACAGCTTTGTGACGGACGGGTAAAAGCCCCTCAGAGCTGCACCGATGCATAGCTCTAAGGTCCACTCAGTGATGCTCAATCAAAACAGTTTTTATTTTTAGCTACATTCATAGAAAATGGGGAATCTGTAACTGGTGTTTTATATAAATGCTCATTACTCTCCACCGTACCCAAATTAGCAGCTCAGACTATGTTGTGGGCAACTCTCAGCTGCAACCACACCAAACTCTAGTTCAGTATGACATTAAATATGAGCAGAAATAAAAAGGAAAACCAATAGTTGTTGCTCAACAGAGATGCCATACAGCTGCTCTGAACTGTTAAATCATTTAAGCTTTGAAAGTACATCCACACACTGAATACCTTTCTGATAACAAATGTTGACAGTAGATTCAGTTTCCAGCAACTTAAGTCCCATCTTTAATCCAGCAGAGATAAAAAGACGTTCGCAAACAAACATCAGCCAAACGGAGATCACAGCTCTGAGCCTCGGCTCCAGGACCAACAGCTGCCTGAGAAATTACTCACCACGAATTGTTCGTTCTCATCAAGCATACGAAGCAGAACAAGGTGATGGGTGAGGTCCGCATTACCTGTCTATCACACCTGTCAGAGGCTGATGTGTAGAAAATAACACAGGATTTTGAAGCAACTTTAATTACTGCAAACTAATCACTAAAATATTTATCTGGACCAGGGGAACATTTCATTCAATCATGCAATCATTCATTTTTGTCACTTGTTTGTATCCCCAGTAAAAAATGTTTGTACATTTTGTGTTTGTGTAAAAAAGAATTAAACTCTCCAACCTATACATGTTCAAACACCTATGTACAACAGGTAAATTATTGAGTGTTCATAACTTTTTATCACAGAATATCACCTCAACAAAAGCAATCAACAGAAAACATTTTTTCAGACTATAAAAATTAGAGATGAAGTAAGGAGTAATTATGCAGAACATGTTTCAACATATCTACAGCTCTGGAAAAAATCAAGAGACCACTGCATAGTTTCCCTGTATTTGGTGGAAAGCATTCCACCAAGAAATTACATTAAATACATAAATAATTAGGTTAAATGTGGTGGAAAGCATTCCACCAAATATTGATTTCTGAACTCTTCCTGAGTTGTTTCTAAATGAATATAAACTTGTTTTCTGTACATTAGTTGAGGTCTGAATGCACTGCATCTTTGTCATCATTTTGACCATTTCTCATTGTCTGCAAATAAATACTAAATTTTTGCTTGAAATTTCAGACATGTCAGTAGTTCATAGAATAAAATAACAATTTTATTTTGAATAACATATTACTCAAGCATATACCTATTAAGAGTAAAATCAAAGAAACTGATAATTTTAAAGTGGTCTTTCAATTTTTTCCAGAGCTGCATGTGTGTGTGTGGGTGTGTATTATTAAACTTACTATTAAACTTTTAGACCTTTGACCACTTAAATTTGAGTTCAACCTTCAAACCAAACTACTACTTTTGCCAAATTGTTAAATACCAGACACATTCAATTTTGCATTTCTATACTTAATAGGACCCTTTATTGACTTCCATTCAGTTCCAGTAGTTTTTACAGCCTAACCCTGATCATTTACCATAAAACTAACCTCACAGGTACCTATCTGACCCTAAACTTAACCTAAACTAAATTCACATCTTAGTCCTAAACTGAACCACCAACCTAAAAATGGAATTCCACCATATTAGGACCAGTCTTTGGTCCCCATTAACACTACTGGTCTTGACAAGTTAGGTAGAAACGGTCCTAAAACGGTAACAAAACAAATATACGCACACACACATATTATATATAACTTTGTTACTTCAACAGATAGCATAATTGCATAAGCAATTTTATTATAAATGGAAGCATAAACAAATACTATATACCATAATTATTAATCATTTATAATATATAGTTACAGGATTGAATGGGTGATGACGGGTGACATCAGTAGTACCAAGAAAATCCATCATGATGAAAAAGAGAAAAAATAAAAATGTGTACACAATATACTAAATCTCAAATGTCAGTAGCAACCACATAATTTATATATGAATACATAATACATAATTTATTTTATTTAATTTTTTTAAAGGGGCAAATATAAGATTTTTCTTATTTCTGCTGCCTTTCATTTTATTTTATTGGTGATTTGTATGTTATTGTATTTAGAATTGATGTTGTTTTTAAAAAATTAAATGAATAAACTTTATATTTAATTAGTAAATAATATTATTAGTTAGTTAGTTAGTTAGTTAGTTAGTTAGTTAGTTAGTTAGTTAGTTAGTTAGTTAGTTAGTTAGTTAGTTAGTATTCGTACAGCAGACAGACATAAACATTCTTTAAATAAAAAGTGTCTTCTTGGTGCCAGGCTTTTAACAAAATAATACAAAATACAAATAATATAAATAAATACTGCATTGTATCTTCTTCATTAAAGAAAATCTGAATAAATATCAAAATTTTACCAAATAATTCATTTTTAAAAATCATAAACAAAGGGCAAAAAAACAGAAAGTGTATTTCATTATCAATTTTTAACCTAAGTCACACAAAGAACATCTGGAACTGAATGAAAACGTGCAGCTTCCAGTGACAAACGCAAGTGCTTTATATAAATAAATAAATAAATAAATATGTGCACACACAGTTAATTTAACTAATTAATATTGTAATATTAAAACAATTTAAAAGGATCCTTTTTTGTAGAAATTAAAGAAGTCATAGTGAATCTAAATGTCCACAGTTTCTTTGTTCTTGTGTGAAATGTAAAAATATTCTGTATATGAAAATGTAACTATATTTATTTCTAAGTTATTCAATCTTTGAGCATTTAAATATAAATTCATTCTTAAAATCAAGCTACTTTTTATGCCAAAATTGAAAAAAAATATAATAACACATTACAGAAATACCCACTGGGTGGTACTTTTACTTTGAACATTTTTGGTTTGTGAATAAAGCTAAATTTACAGGAAAAATAATTTGAAACCTGTTAAGGTTCAGACCATAACCACGTGTTATTTTCTCAGTATGACAGCAAAAGACAAACACAACCAGGTCTCTCATTCTTGCCTGGAGACTCAGATAAATTAGCTTCAGGGAAATTATAATTTATTTAGAAAAGGCGGAAAACAAACTGTACTGCTTGCAACCAAAGGTTTAAATTAAAATAATTACACTTATTTGTCAGTTGAGCTGTGGGAATTATGACACTGAGCAAACAGTAACTTAGAGCAGTTAGTCTTTGAACTAAAATAAAAAGATGCCGTCTTTACCTCTGTTTGCATAAAAACTAAAAAATGAGACTTTTATCCTTGATTGTTGCTTCACTGGGAAGTACTGAACCTTCTACAGATAAAATATCAGCAATAATAATAACAAGAGTTTTCAATCACGGTAGGAAAAGTTTGATTAAAGCTAAGATTTGACTAAACACTAACAAAGCCTCAGATGGATTTGTGAGATTATAACTGGATTATTTTAAGATAAAAATGAAGATCGTAAAAGATTAAAAATCATCTTCATTCTAAAAAATGTCAACACGTCGTATCTCAGCTGCTATTTATTACAAAGTTTACAGAACATCTTTAATCCTCTTAACCTGGAATGTGCAGGAATTTAAACTGGAGTTATTCAACAAGTTTGTAAATCCTCATTTTAACCCCCCCACCAAAAAAAAAAAAAAGCACCTTGTTTCATCACATACCGCACCCTAACATCCGCGGCCCTCCCTGCAGGACTAAACTTTGTATCAGGCTTGTTTTTCTAAAGCAAACCCGCTCCCTCTGAGTCGATGCTCGGGCTCTGACACATGCCTGCAGAGTGAACCGGGCCTGGTGTTGAGCGGTGGGAGAGTGTGTTTGGTTAAGAGATTAAAGGTGGACCCCGGCCTCGTGGAGTCTCTGGACTCCTCAGCACCTGGGCTGCTCAGACTGTTGGAACCGCTTCTATTGTTGAAGCTAAAAAACCTGTTTAAAGTCAGCTTAAAAAGCTCAGAAAATGGGCCTGGTACCACTTGTTCAGTTACACTTGCATTCCTTTCCAGCAGTCTTACCAGCTAAAGTTTTAATCAAATTCTCACACAATCTGTTCATGCTCAGAGCCTGTGTTGCAGAAGACCCTCAGCTACTACCACCCTATGTTAAGCTCAACATCTTTCAAATTGATTGACCCAAATATGTGATCCTCCACCTTTTATAGCAGCAAAAGATAAACTCAAAGAGAGGCACCAAAATGTGTGCCCAAACTGAACAAAACTGAGCCAAGCTCTGGTTCTGTTCCTCGTCTCTCAGGTTGCATCCAGGATTTATGATGATGTCCCTTAGTTTGCATGCTGAAATCACTGGAGGGCCTTTGTCTGGAAATTATTTACATCTCTTAACACAGCTGGCTGGACCAACCACTGGCACAAAACAAATAAGGAAGCGAGATAGACAAACAACTCATAGGTTAAGTTACCACTAAAGAGGCGCTTTAGTGCTAAACGTCCAAACAACGTGGACCATTTTAGATTTTTAAAATAAACTGAGGTTGGCTTTAAAGAAACATTTGAATATAAAGAGGAAGCAATGTTTGCTTTAGACAGTTTGGGGTAATTTAAACTAAGAAAAAAGAGCCTTGTTAGAATAACTGATGATTGTAGGTTTAAAAAAACAGGATAAGCACCAAAAAGCAATACTTAGCAGTTATTTTAGGCTTTTTTCTAAACCCGTTTGAAAAGCAAAGACTCTTACATTTTTAGGTTATTATATATGCAACACATCCTCATTAATAAATAAAATACCTCTTTTTTTTTTTATTCAACAAAGCTGTCAAACTTTGACAAGCGTGAACAATAGACCTGTATAAAGTTGAGGTATGCTGAGAGCATGTGATGCTCCAGGGGGCGTGGCCCTTGAGGTAATACTCTCTTCAGGTAACAGAGAGTGACTCATTTTCTCTCTCACACCTCAAACACCACAAATGGCACTCTTCCAGCGAGATCCTTCAACTTAGGCTGACGCTCAACGCCGTGGAAAAAGAGCTGAACTGAAGAACTGCATCCAACAATAAAACGTTTTTTTCTGAGGACTAAATTATTTCAGCGACATTGAAGATTTGCTGGATTTGGACTTCGGTACAGTGAGTTATTCAAAGGAAAGTGAAAAAAAAACTTTTTAGCAAGATCATGGGGGCAGATGTCTTGTTTTGATTTCTGCTGTTCAGGCTCTAACTTGGTTCTGCACATTCAAGGAACTTTCCCAAATCTGTGGAAGAACGAAACTTTTGTAGTTTCTGCATTAAGTTAATTTGACATTTTATCAATTTGGGGTGTTTTTTTTAAATCGTCTATGACAATGCCTGTAGTCAAAGTGGAAAAAGACTCTGCGGCAGACACCACTGTTCCTTCTGCCAACCCTTCACCACAGATAGAGGAGCAGCCCCGGGGCAGGAGGAGGAAGAGACCCCTTCAGAGGGGCAAACCGCCATACAGCTATATCGCCCTCATTTCTATGGCTATAGCCAACTCCCCCGACCGCAAACTGACATTGGGGGGCATCTATAAATTCATCACAGAGCGGTTCCCCTTCTACAGAGACAATTCAAAGAAGTGGCAGAACTCCATTCGCCACAACCTGACTCTCAACGACTGCTTTATCAAGATCCCTCGAGAGCCTGGCCGACCAGGAAAGGGCAACTATTGGGCCCTGGACCCCAACGCGGAGGACATGTTCGAGAGCGGCAGCTTCCTGAGACGCAGGAAGAGGTTCAAGCGTTGTGACTTGAGCACCTACGCCTCATATGTGCACGAGAGTCCGGTTTTCTCTCCGGTTCAGATTACCAGATCAGCGGCGTACACCAATACGGTCTACCCTAACATGACGGTCAGCCCGACCTATGGCCAGCAACTGCCCTCCGCCTATTACCCCTCCTCGTCACCTCCAGGGTTTGGACATGGTCAGACCCGCATGTTCAGCATCAACAACATCATCGGACACCCGACCTCAGCCAGCATGCTGGGAGGTCAAGGGTCAGAGATGATGCCGCAGCCCAGCCGAAGCTTCAGTCCCGAGGGTCTACACAACGGATCTAATCCCTGCAGCCTCGGGGCGCCAGGTTTCCAGACGCAGCCGTGTGGGGGGGCCCTACCGACCCGCAATTCAACACACCCGGGGTTCACCTACTCTGGGCCGAGCAGCCATCCGCATCACACCCACCAGGGCTCCTACGGACAGGTTCACAGCCAGGGGTACGCAGCAGGCCGGATCCACGCCTCAGCTCAGGGGTCTGCAGAGAGCATGGAGCACTACGGCAGAGTGTCTCCAGTGCAGTTAGGTTCCTTCTCACAGTACAACAACACAGCAGGTCCAGTTGCCAACACCGGGGGGTACCTGAGACACCCCTCCTACCCTGGAAATATGGAGCGCTTTGTTCCTGCAATCTAAGCTACTAAAAATGTCAATCCAAGCTTCAGAGGCTAATTGAGCCAGACATTTTTGGGTACATACTTCTTTTATTTTCTACATTCAGGACTTTTAAACGAAAGCTGAATGGACGGACCTCTTGAGACACTACTGTGATTTTTCTTTTTTTTTTTTATTTTCAGGACTGACGGTAACTTCCTGTTAATTACATTCTGTAGGTTTTGATCTAAATGTAAAGGCCCCTACTGTAAATTACTTTTAATTATGTGCGTGGTTGTAAATGTTTTGTTGTTGGCACAACTTGAATGGGTGAGTTAAATGTTTACGGTACTGCTAAATTCAAAAAGACTTTGTAACATTTAGATAAGTTATTGTGCTTTATGGTTGTTGGTTTTTGTTTCAATAAGCAGCTGGTTTAAACAGCATCAGCTCTTATGCATCTGTGTGTTTTGTTTTGGTTTTTTTTTTTTTATTTTGGTTTTAAAAAAATGCACATTTAGCTGGCTTTTTTTGTAAATAAACTGTGAAAAAACGTTTTTCTTTAAGCATAAATGTCATTTGTCAATACATCTTTGCAGTAAATGCTCCAAAGCATGTCAATAAAACAGATATTAGATTAAAACCTTTGTAAAAACAAAACAAAAAAAAAAGTACCATATGCAAAGCAACAAAAAACAAAAAAAAACATCTGTGCTTATGTTCAGCGTTTCAGCTGGGCTAGTTTGAAGTGTTGTCTGGAGCCCTGGCATTAGCAGCCACTGTGACCGTCCTCCCCGTTATCATGTCGAGACATCAGCGTTGCACTTAAATCCTCTAATCAAGAAAATGTACGAACTTCTAACTCAATATTTGATCCCACTAAGACAAAAGAGAAACCTCTTCCTCCTCTGTCTGCATGTCAGAATCACAGGGAAACACGACACTGTTGGTAGTACTGCTGATTTCTGTTGCCAGAATCTTATTTTGATGTAATTTTCTTTTTCTAGGCAACAAGATTTGGGCTTTTTTTTATTTGCAAGTAATTATGAATTATATAGTGCTTCTGGGATCTCATCCTGAGTAAATCTTTACATTAAGAATAAATGAAGCTTCTTCTAAAATCTGCAGTGGTAACCCTAAAGCTGACCCACAGCAGGGAAGGATTATTTGTTTTTACATAAATGTTAATTCAGTGACTGAGAATCAGCTCTGACCAAAATGTGTGGAAAAAATAAAGACTCAAGTTTGTGTATTTATGCTTAATAGCTTTTATTTTTCTACACATAAGGATCAAAACTACCTGCATTTTAGTACCTGAAACTAGGTTTATTTTTTAATGATGCATTCTATGTTTTATTTCATTAAAACTGCTTTACAGTCTTAGCAGACAAGTAAAGCAAAATGCCTCTAACTGCATAAAAAAGGACTTCATCTGTCTGCATGTATTCAGAATGCAGCACCTAGAAGAATATTTCACATCATTACTGTAATAGAATGCAAAAAAATTTATTTTATGGCTTCTTTCTCCTTTTTTGGATAAGATGTTAAATAGAATAATACAAAAACAAGGTCAATTCATACAATTTTAAAACATTTTAACCTTTAATAATTAAAAATAAAAAGTTTATAAGAAGCTACAACATAAATAAACATAACCTAAAGAAACATCAGCCGATGAACTCGAGCAGCTGCTGGAGTTGTTCACAATGTTTCACGACTTCAGGTAAAGACAGCAGCGTCTGCGTGAAGACAAAAATCATTTTTATTATTTAAATGATCCAAACGTGCATTAATAATGACAAATATAAACAATCACAGCCATACAAAATCTATTTTAATCTTTTTAAGAGTGCTTTTCCCCATTTTCAATATTTTAAACAAATTGTTACATCCTAAAGTAAAAAATCTGGAAAGTAAAAATGGAGAAAAAGGAAATTCGGAGGAGGGAAAAAAAGGAACCGTAAAATAAATTTTATTTAACCTATTATGAAGACAGAAGGCAACATGAAAATACTTCTCACCTCTCTGACTTTATTGATCATGTTGTTTAAAATCTGCAGCTCCATCTCACTTTTCTGCATGTTGGTCTGATGGATGATTTGCTGTGAGAGAAGATGAGACTTTGTGAAACGTTCTGGATGAAGATTGCCAAAGTTTCTTTTTAGGAAAACAAAATCTCCTCATACGGAACTTGATCAGTACTTACGTGTCTCTTTGCTCTTTCGAGGAGTTTAACTCGGGCCTGCTCGGCTTCCTGAAGGTTTAACTTCAATCTTTCCATCTGAAGGTAAATCAGAGGCATTAAAAACAGAGTTCATGAAAGAGATGGTATGCAATAGAAAAAAATACATATTCAAGGAGAGAATAGGAGAGTTATTTACCTCTTTCACCAGCTGGATCTTCTCCTCCATGTAACGAGCTGCGTCGGCTGACGGGCCTCCAGGTTTCCTCAGCTCATCCCGGAGGACCTGAGACTCAACCCTCGACTGCTGCAGAGTGCGACGAAGCTCAACTACCTCCTTTCGCAGTTCCTGGGGGGAAAAAATACATAAATAAACATGAGAACAAAAATGTGTGTAATAACCAGAGGAATCACACTTCTTGTATTTATTTCTTACGTGATTGTCAGTCTTGTGTTTGTTCAGAATTTCCTGTGCCTCCTGAACGTCTGCCATCAACTTTGTCAACGTTTTCTCATCCTTAAAAAAATAAAAAGGAGGGCTGATTTTAACACATGTCAGATCATCCTCGTTTACGCCTGTGAGGTATTCTATGGAAATAATGGTCAGTGTGAGAGCGGTCCTGACCAGAGCTTTCTGCTGCAGAGCCTGGTTCCCTCTTTCAGCCAGGTTCTGAAGACGGTTGAGCTCTTGCTTCAGCTCCAACACTTCAGCCTGATGGTGGCTGCTGGCAGTCTGCTGCTCCACCTGCAGGCTGCGGCTGGAATAACATCATTTACTGTCAGAAGAATCTTAGAAATTAGATAACCTTTTGAAGTAATCTAGATTCAGATCAAAATTGTCAGATGGGACAAAATAAATCCAGTTTGAAAGGACTAAGCACATCAAAATGATCTTCTTTACTTGATTTTTTTAATTTATTCATTAAACCAGAGGCCTGCGAAGCTTTACTTTCAAGAGACATTTCCACTCCTTTACTTTGAAGATAAACTAGTCTCAAAAGCGTGCAAGATTTATATTCATAGTGCAAGATTCACAAATGCATACAAATTTTCAAAATGTACACATAAAACTGCAAAGTTAGAAACATGCTATGAATGCAAAATATCAAAAGCTTGTGCACAAATCACCAGCTGTGGACAGGATAGTCGACATGAGCGCACAGACGTTTCTTCACACTCATGATTCATCAGTGTAATGCTGCATTCAAGGCTGGTGAAAAGCTACTAAAGGATATCTAAGCTTTACCAAATTTACTGCTTTATTGGAAACAACAAATTTCTAACACATTCAAGACACACAGTTCACTCACATGATGTTGTGCAGCTCTTGCAGCTGTCCGTCTTTGCGCTGCTGCAGTGACTTCAGCGCGCCGACAAGCTCCGAGGCGGTGCCGCCGAGGCCGGAGAGAAGGTCGGCCACGTCGCTCGGCTGCTCCTCTTCTGCACCTAAACTCTTTTTAGATGTTTGAGCTGTAATGAAGGTGAAGGCGCTCGTCTCACTGAACAAAGGCTGTGGCTCAGGAGGATCTGCAGAAATGAAAGAGAACAAAAAATAAATAAATATAATTTATTTTTAACTGTTATCTTCATGCCTTTCTATAACAGCTACAGCCTGTGGACGTAGATGCAGATCTGTTCTCAAAGTTACCATGTTAGTAATTTTATCAGAATAGTTTTAGATGTAAATCTTAAAACAGGAAAATAATTTGCTAACAAATGTTATTTTTATAGGTTCCAAAACTGAAACATGTTTAAGGCTTTCTGAGACCAAAAATTTAGATAATTTTATTCAACTTTTAATTCAGTTCAGTGAATCTCAATGACATAAGTCTGTGTATTTTATTCAACTTATTAGAAATATGTTGCACATCAAAAAATAAATTCTATCAATTATCCTCAAAAGAATAAATAAACGGGCATTCTGTCAATTAGATGAAGCATAGAGGTTAAAAAGCATAATTTTAAAACAAGAGCCTACCTACCACTGGAGACCTCAGAAAATGAAGGGCCTCAGTAAGTAAATAAATATGAAAATGTTACATTTGTTTTTGTTTAGAAAACAAATGTGATGAGTTTAAGTACCGGATGCAGCAGATGTGTCAGTTCTGACATCTTCGCCTGTCTCAGCAGTTAATGCCACCATGATGCTGCCCACAAAGGAGCTGGAGGGATGACGCCGCTCAACACCGCAGAGCACTTCTGACTCCTTCTGGTCTTGTTTCTAAGAAGGAAGTAATGTGCAAGCACCATGATACATCCCATTTTCTGTACAAGTTTATCATTACTATTTCTGCTAAACAGGAAAACAGCTTAAGATGCACCAAAAAACAATTTCCTGCAACAAAAGCTTGTGTGTACAGTTTGTGGTTATAAGGCCTAAGAGGTTCTGTGTTAGTGTACTTCTCGTTACCTGGTCACTGAGAGCGGCGTGCAGCTCGTTGGTCACCCCCCGCAGTGTGTGATGCAGCAGAGTGATCTCAGTGACCGCTTCAGCCATTTTTTCTTCGAGCTCCGCCTGAGCCGCGTTGGCTGCAGATCTTGTGGTTTTCAGCTCTTCGCACAGATTCTTGTTCTCATCTCTGCAGCACATATAAAGAAGCAGATATTTGAAACAACCTTAGAGCAACTCTACTCAGAAGACCAACAGAACCAACTAAAAACTTGTTGACCTGCACAGAGAACCAGAGTGATGGACAGCAACAAACACAAACAGGATGATGATGGTTCATATAAACTTACCGGAGTTTACAAAACTCCTCTTTAAGGTCTTCACACTCGATGTTCCTCTCCCGGAGTGCCTGCAGGTTCGTCCTCAGCATTCGCTCACTTTCAGCTATTTGCTCCAGCGCCAACTTATTCTCCACCTGCAGGAACTGAAACACACAGATGGAGAACAGGTTAGATCAGAATATCATTCATAAAACACTTAAAAAAACATAATCAGATAAAACACATAAAATGTACTCTATAGTACGAGACTACGGCCTCACGTTGGTAGTGTCCTCTGTTTTTATAAAAGCTGCTAAGTACTGTTTACCACATATAGTATTTTACCTAGAAGCACTAAGAGGAGAAAAGCGCAAGTGAGTTCAAAACTTTGCAGCCAAATCACAGAACAGTAACGCAAAAAACTAAATAAAGGGTTTTTGTTAAACAAGAACATTCTGCACATATTAAAATTAAACATGCTACAATAAAAACTCTGCAAGTGCCACAAAAAAAAAAAGAACATATAGAAATTTAGTAAAATAATCAGAATTTCATGGGTGTAATTTGCAGGGGGGTTATGGCCCCCACAATATTTTGATCCAGTCAATATAAGTCTATAATATAACACTGAATCATGTGTTGTAATTTCTCCATATCGTACCAGGTAAGTATATCTTTTTGGGAAATTGAGAAATTTAGGTATGTCATGTCCTTTTTTTTTGCCACTTCAGTAGAGAACATAAGTAAATATTAGTTTCTTCGTCATTAGTGACATTTTGTTTTTCTCCCAATAGAAGAAAAAATTAGAAAAGTGAAAGAAAAGATTGAAAGAGAGACAAGAAGACATGAGATTTCCATACAGATATGTTGTATCCTAAAAATGTAAAATATGTTTCTTCTGAAGAAAAAAAATAGTAGTGAAAAAAGCACATACATACTGCATGACCCCAACATATCCTGAATCGTTTTACAAAAGTAAATGATTCAACAAATAAATAAATAGGCAGACAGCACAACTCCCCCAATGTTAGACCTAAAGTTACACCCTTGCAGAAACTAGCTGCAAGATTAACCAACATAATCTACAAACTAACCTCGCTCATTTCCTGCATGCTTTTGAGTTGTGCTTTAGCATCCCGGAGCTGCTGAATCTGCAAACTCTGAGACTGAGAGAGGGTCTGCAGCTGAGCGACGTGGTCCTCGCTCTGAGTCAGAGCTTGAGTCAGCTCATAGACACGCTCCTTTGACTCCTGCAGGGACGCCTCCAACCTGGAAAACATCAAAAATAAGACACTGGGTATTTACTGCAACGCGTCAAAGCAGTTCACAAACACTCTTTTTTTTTATTACATTTTTCCTAAACCTACACCTATAAATATTCAAATGTTATTGTCACCACTCACTGATTTGCTCTTTCATTGGCTTGTTCAATGTCCTTCCACGATTGTTGCAATCTGAGGGCGATAAAGAAAAAGTTACATGGTAAAAACAAGAAGCTTTTTTTATTATGAAGATGCTTTGCTTGACTACAGGTCCTCCTGGCGAGTGGGTCATACTTGGTAGTCTCAGCAATGAGGGCCTGCTCCAGGAACGTGTAGGACGCCATCGTGGAGGAAGTAGTGGCCGACAACTCGGTCACCTTCCTCTCCAGCTGACTTGTCTCATCATCTTTTTCTGTAAGTTTCTGTCGCAGAACACTAATTTCTAATAGGAGGGAAAAAGCCAAGAGAGAACAGTTTATGGACAACAATAACTGTAAAGAGGGAGTAAAATAACCAAAGACAGGTTTACATTCATTTCAGGGTTTCTTTTTTACCTGATGTCAGAATCGTCACCTGCCGAGTTAAATCTCCAATCTGTTGTCTGGCAGATTGGAGATTTAAGTTTGTTTCTTTCAGCTCTTCTTCAATCTGTTGAGTACAGGTTTGTTGGATAAAATAGGAACAACTTGAGATAAATAGAAAGAAGACACGGGTGGTGAAAATGTCCAAAAGAAAAACAAAAGCCTGACCTGCTCTCGGTCTTCAACAGCTTGGTCTCTTGCAGAACAATGTTCGTCCCGTTCTCTCAAAGCCGCAGCTGTCTTCTCGTTTAGAAGGAAGAGTATGGGGGCAGTTTTCTGTAGGAGGATCCCGACACTGTGGAGCTGTAACAAAAGCTCAAAGTTCAAAAGAAGGCTATGAATGCTCCTCACATTCAAAGATGACGGTTTGCAGGTATTGGTTTGCTTTTGTTAGCATTAACTACAACAGATCCTCTTGTGCAACGTAGACACAAAACATGTAAAGCATTTAATGAATAGTTCATACAACAAACATACTTCATTCATCAAGCTGGAGTGCTCCTCCATGGTTTGGGACAAAATATCAGAGGCAGCATTCAGTGTTTCACTACTTGTTTTGTTTAATGCAACCTACACAAAAGAAGAAGGAGCAAGAATTAAATCTAGAGTTTAAAACAACTTAAAAAAGTTAATTTGGTTTCCTCTGCGTACCTGCTCTGGATATGTTTGGTTTAAGGCAGCTAAGAGTGCTTTCTGCGACCCAACACTTGTCTCCAGAGTGGAAATTTCTGCAGCACAGTGTGTCCTTAACTGTTCCATCGCAGAGAAAGCCTGAGAAGAGACAAGACAGTGAACATATGCAGCTAAATGTCACAAAAAGGCAATAATTTTAATTAGTTTATCATAAAACCTCTTGTTTGAAGGAGGACAAAAGCAATCAAAGTCCTAAAAAGGCACACAGGGTGATAAGTGCTTACAGCATCCTTGGCTGTGAAGGCCTCTTCCATCTGAGTCCTCATGTTCTCCCTTTCATGAAGAACTTCTTTTACCTTCTGCATCGTTCTCATCTGCATCTCCTTCGATTTCTCAAACAGGGACTTCATGTGCTCATACTAACATAGAAGAATAAAGTGAAATGCATTGCAGACATACACAAGAAAAAAAAAAGCTAGTCTGTGATGTAGAGAGAAAGATGCAAAGTTTACATACATGTGAAGCGAGATTCTGATGGTCCTCTCTGACGATGTCACGCCATTCCTTCATGTTAGAGAGAGCAGCGTCGGTGTCACTACTCAGAGAAGCCTGTAGGGACACAAAAAGACAAATGAAATGATGAAGTGTTTTTTGATTAAAGTGTTTAAAGGTTGAGAGGGTTTTGTAGCATCTCACCATAGAAGTCTTTGTGTCTTGCACAGATTGGATGAGGTTCTGCAGGGAGCTTCCATCGAGCTCCAAGTCACTGATCCTGCTCAGAGCCTCTATATACAGGTCTCTGTACATTGTGGTCTATATAAAGCACAATGTCAATGATTAGCCTTTTATTAGTCCATGTTTCATTATTACTGATGGTTTTTTGTGTTTTTTACCTGACTGAGTTCAGTGTGGTCAGTTTGCACTAGTTTCTCTCTCAGGTCTGAAGGCGCAGGACCTGCAGACACACCCTGCTGTGCCCTCGCTGCAGTCAGCTGTTGAACGAGAGCCTCCATCATGATCAGGCTGGACATCAACCTCTGCTCCAGCTCCTTTCTGGGTAGACTCTCCAAGCTGCCCAGTGATAAACTGAGACCACATCAACAAAAAACAACAATGAGAAGCAGCGTAATCTCAAGAGAACCAAAGGAAAGAAACTGCAAATTCAGAAAGTGAACACTCACTTCCAAACAAGCGGGTCAGTCTCAGTGCAGGAATCCACCACAGATAACTCTTTACTTCTAACAAATGTTCCAGATGTATTGAGGCTGTGGTCAACCAGCTTTGCAGGACTGGTGCCGACGCAGACGCTGTGAGACTCTGCAGGCGAAGCTTTGTGTGAGAGAGCCGTGAAAACGGCAGGAGGTGGAGCAGAACATCCTGCAGCACCCATCTGTCCAGAGGCCAGGATGAGGAACTCTGCCATCTGTCGCAGTTGCTGCTGAAGTTGAGCCTCAGGCATCAATGGAACACCTTCAGACTGTGGCAAAGCACCTAACCTTTTCCCTGAATCTACTTTCTGTTTTATGGCTGAACCTGGCAGAGACATGCAACCTACTGCCGTGGAGTTGAACAGAGGACGGGGCATGGGGCTTTCCATTTGCTCCGTCCATAATTTAGAGGGTTCAGGGTTAACGTGAGACACGGAGCTTTTGTCACCTTCAAGAGCAAACTTGTCAGCCAAAAACCTGTTTTGAGGCATATTCCCAGCAGCTTGTTGCAAAGATAAAGAGGCTCTCTTTACAGCAGGACTGAGCATTCCCAACTGCAAGGGCGAGGAAACTGAGGAACACTCTGATAGGACTTTCAAAAAATCAGGGAGGTCCTCTGTAGCTTTTTCTGTTGACGTGCAAATAGCTGGACCATTAGTAGATGAGCCAAGAGCACTGTCTTGCCCCTCACTGGATTCAAGAGGTTCCTTAGTGGAACATTCTTGCACTAGATAATGCAGACACTCCAACACTTCTTGATGTGCAGGAATTTCTGCTGAAGCTGTAAGGCAGCTGCTGTCAGAACTTTCAGTTCCATGAACCACTGAAGGCAATGCATTGTCCTCAGAAGGTTCCGCCATTTCTTGCACTTCATACTTTACTATGTCGTTATTCACATCTTTTAAATATGTATTAGTCAGTAAGCATCCAGTATCCACTGGTAAATCAGGATCAGCCACAACTTCATTGTTCTCCAGGTGGCTATTAGGTCGTTCTATAAAATCCTGTGTAAGTAAAGTAGACACAGAGTCATCACTGGGTTGAGAGTTTCCACACTGGGTTTGAAATGGAGGAGTGAGCTTCTCGAAAGCCTTATCATCAGACTTTCCATCCTCAACTGTAAGCAGAACGATGGAGTGTTCATGTCCAACATCCTGTCCTTCACTTTTCATCAAGCTCATTCGCTCAACTCCAACAGCTTTAGAGCTGCAGAAAAACACCTCCTGATTAGTGGAAATGTTGATGGAATTATGTTTTATGGTACAGTATGGATTATCTAAATGATTATTATTATTCTGCAAACCATCGTCACCAGCTAACACACTAGGATCCACACTGTAACTGTATGTCTCACAGCTGGAAACAGTGTCAGTAATTGGCAGAGGAACAGTGTCTTCTACGTTTTCAGCGCCCACTGATATCTCAGTTTCAGCACCTGTGCAGTTAAATGGCTTCAGGGTTAAGTCACTTAGTCTATTAGCTAGTGTTTCTGATTTTTTTGTTGTTTCAGAAAAGGTATTGAAGACAGGAGAGTTACCATTTTCACTATTACAGTATGGATGATCCACATGTTCCGTTTGGCATGGTTGGACGCAGTCATCAGTGCAGTTAACTGAATATGTATTGTTGTGTTGTGATGAATTACTAAAGTCTGACACGGGCAGAGGAATGGTCTCTTCATGTAGTTTGGTGGTATCAGAAAGTTCCACCTCTCCTCCGTAACAGACAAACGATTTCAAAGTGACTTGTTTTTCCTCACCGCAGTCAGCATGACAAGCTTGTAAATCGTGAGCGTCTTCTTTGTTATCCACGTTACAAAAAGAGAAGGTCCTGCCAGAAATTTCATGCACATCAACTGCACTGACGCCAGCAGAGGATGGCTGTTTAACATTAAGATTGAAATAGGGGTGTTCTACGTGATCACAGCATGACGGCTCCATCAAGCTTTGAGAGTCGGCTGAATCTTCTGCTTCAATGGTGCCTGCAGCTGCGTCTTCAGACAGAGTCAGTCCACCTTCTGTGCACACAGAAGATACTGCAATCTCAACCTCACCCCCAGCACAAATAAAAGATTTAAATGTCACATCTCCAAATCCAGAAGCCGCTTGGGTTCTATCAGCAGGGGGAGAGTGGGTTTCCAAGAGGGGGTCAGAGTTACAGAGAGGATTGTCACCCTGTTGGTAAAAATGAGTGTTGCATTCAATTTACAAATAAAGTAAAAACAATGAACATTTATAAATGGTTGAATAAACTCACAATTGCCATTTTCACTGCATCACCACTGAGCTGAGATTTGGACTTGAGCCTCTGTGATGGAGTTGACAAGTGTAGGATCTCATTGTTCAGGCTTCTAAGAGGTGTTCGCTCTCCGTACCTGCTGGAGGACTAGTAAAATTCACAAAAGGATGAATGAATCATGAGTGAGCTTGTTTACTCACTGACAACTTTACAAGTGCAAAGCAAAGCGCAAAAGTCTTACCAGGTCTTCCCTACTGGAACTTGACTTCCTGGAAGACATCACCCAGGAGTTCTCAGAAACTACTCACAGCTGTAGGAGAAATTGTTTTGCAGTTCATTTTGTTGAAATAACACACATTATAATAGCGTTTTGTCATTTTTGGTCAACATCTGTGTACCATGTTCTGGATTTTGAACTCTCAATTACAACTAAACTTGTAATTTCTATGGGACCATCTTTACCTTACTCTGATTTTTTTGTTTTGTTTTCAAACACAGCAATAATTGATCAATTCTTCCAAAACCAATAAAAAGCAGGATTCGATTTGTTTTACTCAAAAAGTGTTTTATCAGAACAAAACCTGTCATTTGACTCAATAAAATCCTCAGTAAACCTAGTACGAAGCGTTGTCACAGTCGTTAAAAAGCTACGTTAGCTGAAGCTAACACCTAATTTAACATAAATCTTTACTTTAAGGTCCGGAGAGTGAAAGTTAAATTATATAGAAATACCTTATATTTTCAATGGAAAAAGCCAACTTCAACCAGCTTTACAAACGTAATAAACAAGTGTTTGAGCAGCCTCCCGTCAACCGCGTCTCATTCAAAAACACAAAAATCCGCGCTGCTATTGGTCCGCCCGTTCTTCTTCTTCGGACGCATTGATCCAAAACACGTAGAGCGATTCAACATGTTTCTGCCCCCTACAGGAACAAAGTGAAATGACAGCTGCGCACTAACATGTTGATCAGGTTGAACCAGTCTCCTTAACTCCCTCTTAATGTTTTGTAGTTTACCTTATTTTGCACAATCTTTATAAATTCCAAAACCTTTTCACATCGTCACTTTTTTTTTTCTGTACTGCACTGAAAAGTATCTGCAGATTCACATTTGATAGTTTAGTTGTTTCTCAAAGCCGTTTACTGTCAAATTTACTTTTTGCTGCTTCGGCTACTTGTAATTAACTTGGTATCTATACACCAATTATTTCTGCCTTTTTGGCTTGCTTAGGACTTCACCGTGGAAACACTTTTTTTAAACTATTGTGAAAGTTTTACAATTTGGAGATTTCTATTAAGTATTTTTTTGTGTCTAGGTCTAAACAGGTTTAGTCTGGTAACAAATAGCAACAGAAATGTATAGATTGAAAAAAACAACTTGTCAGTTTTGCACAACTTAATTACTTTTATAATGCTAGTTTGACAGAAACAATTGTGGATTTCTTTTTACAAGTCTCTGATGAGAAAAACATCTTTAATGTGTTTTTTTTAGCACAACTATGACGACATCTGATGAAGCTATTTGTGTCGTTCTTCATCCCTGTGATGCTTAATGGGTCGAACTTGCAGAACCTCAGCAAAACCTTGTCCAAACCAGCAGGTGACGTCTGCTGTGTCGATGGTGAAGAAGAAGAGTCTGTCTCTGCAGCGACTTCTCCTGTACACTGATCTGGGGTCTGCTGACAGAACCCCCTTGATGGCAGCAACAGCTTCCTCTGGACCTTGCAAAAACTTAAAACAGGGTCTGCCGCTTTCAGATGGCTCTGGATGAGAGAGGGAAAAAAAAAAAAAAAGAGTAAATGCTTTTGAACAAAAATGCCATCAGCGCCCTCTTGTGCAGATTAAAAGTATTAATCTTTATTTTGGGATCATTAAAAGGCAAAGGTGGACAGTAATATTTTCTGTCTGTTGACAAAATATAGGCAATAGGCCTTGAATTTTCTTTTAGTTTTACCTGACAGGTGAGCAGGAAGGAATTCTGCCAGCTGCTTCTCAGCCTGAGGAGTGAAGCGCACGTCCAGACAGGCAACAGGAGGCTCTCTGATCCAGCTGGCGATGGTTGCAGAGTCTTCCTCGCCGTAGCAGGGATGGTCTGTGGTGGATGGCGGTGCTGTGGGTTTCAAATAGTCAGAAACATTATTTTTCTTCCTACAATCATCCTGGGTTACAAAAACTCTGACGTCCTCCAGCACACTGCAAATGTCTTCAGGCAGAACACCACGAGCATTATCACCCAGTGAGTTTTTACAACAAATGTCTGCCTCAGATCTGTCTTCTTCATCATCATCATCAGCCGTTCTTTTATCTCCCGTGTTAAACTGAGCATGCTGAGCGTTTCCATCAAGGTTTAAGCTGCTCGTCTCCGTGTTCCCAGACACAGCTGGCAGGTCTAAGTTAGTTTCATACAGCTGCACGTTTAAACCTGTCCTCTTTTCCGGGGAATCATAGTCTGGGATGTAGGGTTTGATGTCCAGGACCGGAGTCCCATCAATCATATCAATGTCTGACAGATGTAACGTGTCACCTAAAAAAAAAAAAAAAAACAAATATAAACAAAATTGTCAGATATTTGCTATTTACTGTGCAGTTGA
The DNA here is from genome assembly GCA_031762555.1 of Cynodonichthys magdalenae. Classification (NCBI taxonomy): domain Eukaryota; kingdom Metazoa; phylum Chordata; class Actinopteri; order Cyprinodontiformes; family Rivulidae; genus Cynodonichthys; species Cynodonichthys magdalenae. The sequence continues at coordinate 943,723 of JARVJO010000111.1, forward strand.
TTATTTATATTTACATCTAGCAGTAAAACATTTAGCAAGAACAAGAGTAAAATGAGGCAGAAAATAATTATTAAAAAGGTGTTAGCTAATTACATTCTGTTTTTATTTACATTTTACACAACATTCCTACAACTACTTCTTCAGAATTAGGATTGTAAAAAACTCACGTAAAAAATGGATGTTTTACCTAAAATCATCCATTTGTAAGAATCCCTCCTCATTTCATTAAACTCCAGGGAAATTTGCATGAAAATGTTCTTTTTTACATCATTAGGAAACACTGCAGGGTTGTTATCTTCACTACTGCTGCCAATGAAAGTTGATCTGAGATGACATACAAATGTCATCATAAACAAGATAATGCTGAAGCTTTATTTGAATATTTAAAGTTATTTTTTGGTAGTTCTGAGGAGCCTGTGTGAACTGGAGTTAGTAAAGTATTTGTGTGCACAACTAATAAAAAGCTCCTGTTCCTTTTTCATTTCTTTTTATAAAGAAATAACCTGTAAAATGTTAAAAAAAAAAACTACAATAAGAGAAAAAATGTTGAGTATTATTATTATTATTATTATTATTATTATTATTATTATTATTATTATACCTTTATTGACACTCACCTGCAACTTTATCCAGCTTGGCCAGAGTCAGGCCCAGAGCGTTTGGTCTGTGTGGACTGCGGGTGGAGTATACACCAACCTTCTGACCATTCAATCTGGGAGGCTTCACTTTGGCTTTGGAGCTCAGGTGTCCATTTTTGTGAAAGAGGAAAATAATCCTGTAAAAGCAAAAGCAAGATGAGCCAGATTAAACATGGGGGTGGGTCTGCATGAAAAGATGTAACTCCAAGGCTGTTCCTTGATTCCTGTTTGATTGCAAAGAATAAATTAACCTTTGGATTTTAATTTATGTGTTTGAACAATCGACTCATTTTGCCTGTGTACAGAATAATCCAACAATCAATCTGTCTGTGTGTGTGTGTGTGTGTGTGTGTGTGTGTGTGTGTGTGGGTGTGTGTGTGTGTGTGTGTGTGTGTGGTGAAGGGGTGTCACAACTTTTACCTACCAGACATGGGAGTACTGGTTCAGGCCCAGCAAGGCATGCTCTGCGTTGTTAAAGACGCTCTGCTGGATCCTCAGTTCTGCCCGGGATGGGCCACAGATGGTGGGCTGTCTGGGGGTCCCATTCTTCAAGGAAAAACAGGAAGCGATGTAACCAATTGGTGTCGTCTGTATATTCCCTGTAAGGCGAAACAATAAATGAACAATCTATAGATAGATAAGTTTATGTGTAAACTTGTTAAAGCTGATCTAATGATCCTAACTAAATCCACATTAAAAACCTTGTTCTAATGCAGTTTGTGGTGATGATGCGGGTGGTGATGAAGGTGTCTGGTCCTTATCTTCACAGAAGCCAAGCTTTGACACAGCAGCCTGAACAGATGTCATGTGTTTGCGATGAGCTCTGACAGAACTGTCCAGCATCTGTCTGAACGAAAACAAATCATTAGAACTGAAGGACAAGTTATAAGATATTTCCAGGTAAAGGCAGTAACAACGCTTAGAAGGATTCTGTTTCGAGGATGACGCGTTCAGTGGTGGGTTTATAAAGAAAATACAAATAAATGTATAAGTACAATTAAGAATAAGTAACAAACATACCTCAAGTTCTTAATTTCTTTCCGCATTACAGAAACTTGCTGGTTTACTCTATTAATATTCTCATTACAGCAGGAACACAGCGGATTCATTTTATTGATTTAAAAGAGAAAAATAACTCAACACGGCTCTTTGCTAGCTTGTAGCTGCTGCTCCAACAGAAAATGTGAGTTGAACAACCCGGAAGTGTGTATGAATATATTGTTGTCCAACCAGAACTGTTCCTGGGACAAACAAGCTGCTAATCGAAGGGATCAAAACGCTAAATCGTTTTATCACGTATCCATTTTATAAAGATGTTTATTACCTATTTTTAATATCATCCCGCAACGATTAGTAAAGCTTGACGCGAAATAGTTGTATTTATTTTCCACCACATTTGAGACGGGTATTTGGACGCACATACTTGCTTCTAACAGCAGGGGGTAGCAGAGAAAATCGGCTGCTAATAAATAAGAAAATAAGACCTTTTGGTCCAAAACGCAGGGTGAAGGTCAGGTCTTTTTTTGTTTACTACAAGAGAACAAATATTAAAAGAAGTAATGCAATGATATTTAATAACTCAAATATTCAACAGGTTCATATTTACATACAAATGAGTCTACAAATCCATTTATTGTAATTTAAAAAAACAACAACAAAGTCAGACTTGTTGCAGCAACTATAGAAGCTAAAATTTGTGCAGGAAAAAAAAGTAGAACTTTTATTTCTAATATCATGTGTAATCATAACAAAACTTGCCATAAAAATAAAAATCAATTTTACCTGTTGTAAACTTCTACTCAACAAATGAACACATCTCCTATTTCGGGTGGGTACAGAATTCAAATATACCGTTTGAGAAAATGCATACTTTTCTAAACTCAAATTTACAATTTTCCTGATTTATATTTGGCCATTTTTGACACCAAGTAAAATAACAGTTCAGTTGGATAACAGGAAAGTTTGTTACATGTTTGTCATGGTCTTGGTGTATCTTTCAGCACAACATAAGAGTTTCATGTTGTGAAACTATGTTCTGATTTATGGTTTAATAATCAAAACCAATGCATGCTTCAAGGTTAGGGTAACTTGTGGTTCAATAGTTATATATAGATATTTCACTAATGGCAAATAGTTTACAAATCAAAACATAGCAAAATAAAGGCTGATTTAATTATGTTGCACCTTATTTCAAGTTATTATTTTATATAGCATGTCTGAAAAACACTCTGATGTTTGAGCTATTTATTTCAAGAAAGAAAAATCTGAGTTTTTTATAAAAGAAACAAAATCTGGAATTCAGGACAGATAAAAAAAACACAATTATGATGTGAGCAGGTAATTTAATTTGTCTTTTTTACAAAATCAAAGTTCACAGTTATAAATGCATTACTGGTTATTCTTCCTCTTAAATAAAGCAAGCTAAACTTTCTGTTCACTAAATGCAAAATACAAAAAAAAAAAAAAAAAGAGTTTCAATTAATAAAATCTGCAGTAAAGCACATCTTGAATAAATAACCATACGGGTCGGGCTTGAATTTATGCCTTTAAAAAATAATAATAAAAGCTTCGCACAAAATGCATCCCAAACAAAATAATACTCAGAGACAAAGTGTGACCTTCTGGTTTTGTTTGTTCTGAACTGAATCAACATCTGAAGAGTTGATTTAAAATATATATATATTAAAATGAATTTCCTGGGAAGTATTCCTGAGGCAGAAGAGAAGCGGATACTGTTGGAACTGAGTAGATTTTGTTTTGTTCGGGAACGTTGATCAGCAGAGATTCATTTAAACCTAAAAGAAAGACGATAATTATTTTAACAGAAAGACAGAAAAGATCATCAGAAGGATCGTTTATACCTTCATCAGGTCTTTGATCTTGTGTTGGAGAAACTTCCTCCTCCTCATCTGGACCCAAGTCTTCGATCAGTACCTGGTCAAGGGCCTCCCTGCCTTGTGACTCGGTGTAGAGGGTCTCCACCTGGGGAGGAGCCAAGGGAGGAGCGAGACCTGCTGATGGGACGGAGTCTTGAGACGGACCGGGTTCTGTGATGGGAGCTGGATCCGCAGGACCTGGGAGAGGAGCCAGATCCACGGCAGACTTAACAAAGACCGATTGGAGCATCGGCGCAGGAGGAGCAGGAGCCAGTTGGGTCTCTGAAGCCTGGATGGAGGCCAGAGATTCATAGAGCTGATCCGAGATGAACGCAGCAGCAGGTTCAGGGGCCACCACTACAGCCGGGTCCTCCTGAGTCCCACCAGCTGCCCCTTCCAGGACAGCTGGTAGCAGTGGATCGGGCTCGGCCTTCCTGGGCCTCCCTCTCTTCTTGGTGCCGCTCTTGCTCTCCGCTCTATATCTCTTCCTCTGGCTCTCCACCCTGAAAGAGCAGAACTGGTTTACTAATCAGTGGGCACGTTGACTCTGAGCTAATAGGACAAAGTCCTTGACTGGGACCTGGGTTGTCAATACACCCAAAGGAGCAACCTTTGGTTCCCTCTTGATCCACATTCAGTATAAACTACAGAGGAGTGATAAGCAGCTGGAGGAAGCTGATAGCGTCTGAAGCACATACAGTAAAACTACAAGACAGACTGTGGAGTGTTTCTGGGTGAGGTTGAGCCGTGTCCACTGCCAGATATTTACTGCGTCTAACTCAGTTCAACCTGCAGAAATTTCTCAGATATGTTCATACAGACAGTGCTTTCTTTGAAACCAATTTACCCATAAACCCACTGGTTAGTTTCCTTCTCTTCTGCCTCAGCTTTTCTCTTCCTGAGCAGGTCCCTGTCTCTCAGTCGACGGCGGATTCCACCTGAAAACAGACGTTTTACACGATGGGACACAAGATCACCATTTTTTTTTGTTTAATACATGCACTTATTTATGTTATAAAAGTGTAAAATGTGGTTGTGGTTTGTTTAGCTAGATATAGATTAAAAAAAGGTAACCAATCTTTCAGAAATGTGAAAGTTTGAAACAACAGGTACCTTCCTCCTCATTCTGGTTCTGAGGCTCCAGCTCCGGTTTGTTCTCTTGCTGCGACGTTTCCTCCATTCTGCTACAGCTATGAATGAATTCAACCGAAAGGCGCGCAAAGAACATACGACAGAAAAACTTCTGTCTGCTGTCTTTTCCCACCCGCCGCCTCCCCCCCTCCCAGATGAGATATCTGGTTAACCATTACTGTAGAGCTGGGAGAGTTCTTGCAGCTCTGGCCTTATCATATTTGTAAAGCTGGAGGAGTTGGCAACAGGGCTGTTAAGAGAGAGACAGACAGTGGGGGGCTGGTTTGCAATGAAAAAAAATCTAGGCTATTTTTCCACATGTAAACAATAATAATTGAAAATAAGACGAAGGTCACTTGAGTTTGTGTGTGTCTGTTGGCAAAATGTCTCATGAACTGGGTAGATTTTAATGAAACTTTCATGAAATGATCTCTAAACTATGATTGATTAACTTTTGGAATCAATTCAAGATGGCTGCCACAGTAAACTGACATTAAAAAAACACAAAAATAAATATAATTTAGACTATTTTACAGACACAGAGATAGAATTTGAAGTGGTGGCAGCTGGGATTCAGACCACATTCGCTAAGCATGGCATATTGTGTTGTTGCTAAGGCTTGACAAAAATTGTTTTTTGCAACATAAAATAACTTTAGTCTCAAAGTTGGCAGGTGATATGCATTCTTCTAGTTTATATGTGATTTATTTTTAAATGCAAACTCATAAAATTGATGACTTAGGCGTGTTAACTGTGAATTTTGAAGCTGCAGAGCATGAAAGAAGGTGAGAAGTCCTGTCTTCAAATAAGAGCAGGGACAAACCCGTCTTATCTCAGATGGAACACTGCTCGGTTGGGGAGTTTCCTCAATCTTCTCTCAGCACATTGAGCCCTGATGTCTTTCAGCTGCCCAGACATAGAGAAACAGCTATCTGATGTAAAAACACAAATATCTTTATTACATGTAGACTAACATACTGTGTTGTATGAAGCTATGCAAGAGTTTCAGAATGTAAAAAAACTCTATTTACTACTAGTTTCTGTTTTTTTTTTAGCTACCATTTTTCTAATTTTAACCAGCATTTGCAATTTTATGTTGCAGCTCATTTGACCTTTTAGCTAGTGTTTTGCACCTTTTAGCTTTAAATATTCAGTTTTAGCTTCCTCAGCAATTTCATCATTCATTATCACTGCATTTTTGCATAAAATTAAATTTTCTCTAAAAAAAAGCCTTTTTAAAACTAAAATAATTCCTCAATGCCTTCTTAAGTTTACCTACCAGTAAACTCGCAACTATTGCAAAGAAAATCAGATCAATATGGACTTCTTTACATGTACCTGAATATGAACAGTACAAGCAGAGGTCAGTGAACGCAACACTCCTAGAACTGAGGCTCGTCTGTGTCCAAATGTAAAGTCAATGAAGTCACAGCGCCACCTACAGTTCTAACATACAATCATGCTTTTTTTCCCCCCTTTCAAACCTTTAAACGCATGTTTGTTCTAATCACAAAAATCTAAAGCACAGAATGTGATTGTTGTATTTTTAGGGGAAACTTCACAGCCAGGTTCATTTTTTTTACGCTGCCTTCAGGGGCTCGGCTGTCTCAGGAAGTAAAGGGGTGGGGTTGAAGGAGGGGGTGCCCTATCCTCCACATGCACAATGCTCTCTTCACTGCAAACCAAATACACCCCCTCTTTTAAAAAAAACCCGCACATTTTAAAACCATGTAAACAACATTAACTTTATTTATCAAACACATAAAAAATACACGTTTAACTCTGAGCAACAGGTTTGAGTCATATTTAAATCTAATCATCAAACTTATGAATTATGAGTAAAATAAGCATAATGCTTATTTTAAAGTTCATTGTATGACCTTATTTATCAATGTGTTAATAGGTTGCTTTTGAGATTTTCTGCAACGCGTTTAAACAAACTAAAAAACACAAAGAAACAATCATGTCAGTAAAAACTCCGGCGGTTTTCTTTGCAGGAATAAATTGCACCGAGGCAGCAGCAGCGTTTTTCGGGGCAGCGTCATGTTTTCTGACTGCATTGGCCCTTTCAGAGGCGATGGGCGGTTCTGGAAGTAGAGGGCGCTGTTGAGCATATATTTTGTTTCAGTCCCGTTTCCCTCCATGGTTTCCCCTCCGCTCCGACTAACTTAGCGTTTGGCTCAGCTCATTACACAGCCCTGTATTCTCCCTCCTTAAGGGCATCTCTGCCTTTGGACTGAAGCAAAAACAAGAAAAAAACACAAGAGAGAGAGAAAAGTTTTAACTTTCGCAGAGGGAAGATGGACATGAAGAAGAGGATCCACTTGGAGCTAAGAAACAGGACACCGTCTGATGTGAGTCGTGCTTTTTTGAAAACCACTTTTTCCCCTTGCTTTGCGAGTGACCTGTGAAGCTAATGGTGACCACATGGGCTTTTTGGATTTTATTTGTTGCAGAGTGTAAATAAAAAAAACAGTCGGAAAACATGGTTAATCCTCGTGGACTGGGCGTATAGTAGAGGGGGCGACAAAACGAGAAAAGCTTGAATTCATCGGGTACTTTGAAACGGCGGTTCCCCCGGCCAGCTCGCTGACATTATCGCAGTGCTTTAACCGTTTCGCAGCCTCTTTGCTCGGTGCTCGCACACACACGACTTGGCTTCACTCCCCCGTCGTAGCACAATAAGTAAACTTGTCTTTTACCGCTGATACATCGGCAAAAAGCTGCTTCCTCCGCCGCGTTCAACACACACGCACACAACAGTATATTCCTATACAGTCCTCGGAAGCCATGTTTGCTGCTAGCACAATTGCTAAAATCGGCGCTTTTATCACACAAATACACATCTGAAAGCCTCCGTGTGTTAAATTAATTTTTGCGAGAATCATGATTTGTATATCCAACGCTTGTGTAATGCATAGGTTAATGTTGCAATCAAATAAGAAATTTCATCAGGGAAAATAAAAAAATTTGCAATCTATATTTTGACTAAGTCGCTGTTATTCTAACTATAGACAGTAGATACAGTTAATACAAAATAAATAACCAGTACCGGATTTTGTTTAAAGATACGTTTCGACTAATAATGTTCAATAGGCATTTCTAAATAAGGCTTGATTGATTACACAATCGCTATGTTTATTTTTAACAGTACCAGTCAAAAGTCGCATGTTTTTAAATGAGGTCTGGTGCTCCCAATATCCACAATCAGGCAGCAGCCAGCTAACTCAGTAATTTGTTCCCGCCATTACCCCCCTTTCTCTACAACAATCAAAGACAGCGTAATGTATCCGAATGTATACTTGAAATGTACTATTTCTGTGCGCCAGTAGTAATTACTATGGCTATACTTGTCATTTGTAATTTAATAAGTTGATGTGATGGACAGAGGCTGCATTATAATCGAGCCAGCCTGGCAGGGTGACACGGAGATCCGGTGCACCGCGCTTCTCGCGTGGGCAACCAAAAAGTCGACAGGTCGGCATTTCCGCCTCGAGTCATGCATAGATTAAAACATAATTTTTGCATCGAAACATACTTTTGGTAACGTTTAAGCAACTATAATTTCTTATTCTTAACATGACTTTCCGCCATTAGAGTGTTCAGAGAGCTGCATACTGTAGTTGTTGGATTCGCCATGTTGTAGTTCTGTCGTCTTTGAAGCCACGGGAGAAAGGAACCGTCTCCATCTTTGTTTTTTTTTTCTTAACTAAATTTCCGTTCTCCCTTCGCAACTTCGACACGAAAGCGATTCTTTAACAATCTGGCAATTTCGGTCGTTCACTCGACGATAAGGAATACTCCATTTTCCGCCGTTATTAAAGCTGGTTTATCGAAAAAAAGAAAATCTTTTACTAATGGGTGTATTCGCAATCCTTTCCGTTGCTGCTGGCCGGTCTAATGGCGGGCAGACGGAGCTTCTCTAGCAGCTCCTCCGCTGCACGGGAGCGTTTAAAAGGGGCTATGGCTAGCTTGTAGCAAGCTAGCTCCCAAAATCATCGCATTTATCATTCGTGACTGCATCAGCAGGCCGTGGGAAGCTGCTGCTCGTTTTAAGAAATAAACTAATTGTTGTTGATTGCTGAAGGTGTACAGTGTCACAGAGTCGTGTTAGAATGACACACGCTGTCTATTTGACTGTTTTGCTTGAGTAATCTTGATATTTTGATGGTTTGCAACTTTTTTTGCGACGTTTTGTCCAACAGTTAATTGCGCAACCAGCCCCAACTCCGCCTTAAGACTTGTTTTTTCTTACTTAAAGCAACAAAATTATTTTTTTATTTATTATACATAAGTATTAAACAAAACGAATATAACTATAAAACTTTTTTCATGTGATTTCTTTTAATGTAAACACCCCAATAAATATATTTTTTAGCATCCAAGTGTAAATATGGTAATGAGACGCCCATCTAAAATGTATGAATTCGCATAATTTTCCAAAACTAAAATCTGAACGTCCAGGACCAAATTCTTGAAACATTTTTGAGTCTGTTTACGTTTTTTAGTCCTGTATGTCTTAAAACGTCAGTGAAATAAAAACTAGTTTGTTTTATTTAAGATTAATTACATGAATTATTAAAGTTTATGTTTAAGGTTTTTAATTTTAAAAGTAATACTTTGCATTATTAATGATAAGTTGGATAATTGGGACTTTCACATTTCTCATTTAACAAAAATAAGCTATTTACAAATAAATATGCAGCATTATGGATGAGACCTTTTATTATATACAACATTTAACTAAATTATATTGGAACAATGTTTGACAAGCATTGACTTATTGTTTGAATTAATTTGGACAATGTAAGTTAATATTGTGCGCATATATATATTTTAGTTGTGCATTTTAAATATGTTGTAGTATTGATAAATCTTTTAATATTTTCAGGTACGGGAGCTGGTCCTGGATAATTGTCGATCAGTCGAAGGGAAAATTGAAGGTCTCACAGCTGAATTCGTCAACCTGGAGTTCCTCAGTTTGATAAATGTTGGCTTGATGTCTGTGTCTAATCTACCCAAACTAGGAAAACTGAAAAAGGTAAAATAAAAAATTATAGTTTTGCATAATTAGCGAGCTGTGGGGTGAGTCGGCTGCAGTAACCCCACTTATCTTTCAGTTGGAGTTAAGCGACAACAGAATCAGCGGTGGCCTTGATGTTTTAGCAGAGAAACTCCCCAACCTCACACATCTAAACCTGAGTGGCAACAAATTGAAAGACATCAGCACATTGGAACCGTTGGTATGTATTTAGATGTGGTAGTGAAAACAGAAATCTGCAAAATCCTGTAGACTATGTTCTAGTCGGTGCAGATGTTGTCATTTAGTGTGTGATCATCATTTTATAGACTAACATCTAATCCAGATAAATCACATATTTAAACTCAACAGTGTCACAGACCTTTTAGTTATTAATCAGTCACCTTATAGCTGTGTGTCATATAAACCAGAACGAGTAGTTTTTTTAAATGATAATTGTGTAACAGCACATCTGCAGAGCTGTCATCAGACACAATATCTCGTCCTCACAAACACATTCAAGGTTCTGAGTACAGTAGCGACCGCTCATCTCGACGTTTCTCTGCGTTTGATCGACAGAAAAAGCTGGACAACCTGAAGAGTTTGGATCTGTTCAACTGTGAAGTAACAAACCTCAACGACTACAGAGAGAGCGTCTTCAAGTTGCTGCCTCAGCTCACCTACCTGGATGGCTACGACATGGAAGACAGGGAAGCCTCCGACTCCGACGGCGAGGTGGAAGGAGACGGCGTGGACGAAGAAGATGAAGGTGAGGAAGGGAGTTGAGTCTTCCAACAGGCGGGGGTGATGTTTAAGTTCCTGCTGGGCGTTTTATTTGTTGCGTAGTTATTTCTTCAGAAAATAAAGTTTTTATAATCCAAAAACACACAGTGCTTCATGTTGACTAAAATGGAATAAAATGAAAATTTCTGTATTGCGAATGTAGAGGAGGAAGAAGATGAAGATGGAGAGGAGGAGGACTTTGATGAGGATGAGGATGATGAGGAAGACGAGGAGGAAGTAGAAGGAGAGGAGGATGATGAGGAAGTCAGTGGTGAAGATGAGGTAAAAAAAAAAACATACTTTTTAAGGTCTAAGTGGGAGTTTCATCAGCTTTAATTGTGTATTTACATGTGAAATGTTCTTTAAGGAGGAAGAATTTGGCCAAGATGGAGAAGTGGAAGAGGAGGATGACGATGAGGATGAAGATGAAGAGGGTATGTAGCTTCTTTAATGCCTTCACTCCCACTTTGAACTTGAAGCAGTAAAAACTTGAGAAGAATGCGCTGAGCTTTTAAACATGCCTTGTTGTGAGACAATCACAACTTTCAACTGTGACCCATCAAGTTGATTTATTTTTGTCTCCTAAATGTTTAATAAACCAACCGACACAAATGTCTAACAGGTAAGTTCAGTCTAAATCCAAACATTTTTTGTGAAGCCAGCATAAGTTCTCCTTTTTAAGTTTCAAATTTACGTCAGAGGTCAGCCCGATATGTCATAGTTTTATTGTGGGGAAAAGAAACGGTTGTTAATTTTATTCTTTTTTTTTTCCCTGTTCAGATCAATTTAAAGCCCCTTATTTCACCACTACTAATATTTTGTCTTTGTTTACAGTTTTCATTATTCACACGTTAACAAAAAACCTGAAATAACCCTACCTGGCCTCTAGATGGCGAGAGCACACAACATTAGCAACATGTCAGAAACAGCTGACAACTTTAAACAATGCTTATAATTTGTCTGCAGACTTGTTCCATGTAGGAAATATAGTCACTAGAATCAGTGGATAATTGCATAACTTGACTAGTTAGAGGCAGCTTAAGACACTCAAAGGACAAGTTATTTTTTCCCCACTTATTCCAGTCAGTGAACGCACCACAGCAACACATCTTCAGTGTTCTTTCTCAGAGAGAAAAACACAAATGTGTATAAGGTGTTACTTATATGTTGGAAGTTTTGTATTAAAAAGAAAACTATTTATGTTCAGTTATATTAAGGATTTACACTTCAATTTTTATTTGTAGTTATTATATATAAATTCATCCAAGTATGTGTTGAATAACTTGAAGCACTATAATTCTATACTTCCAGTGACAGAACAAGAGGACTCTGTAACGTCAAAATTTATTGACTTAAAAATAGGAAAGAATTTACAGAAACTGGATGAAAAGCTTTAGGTTTAACTGGATGTGGTAAAGTGGGGATGTATATGATATGTAATAACTATTTCATACAATCTGCTGTATTTAGGTTTGCAGATGAGAAGATATTTTTGTGTTTCAAAGCGTTTGTGGTTTTGCCTCTTAACAACCACCTGACAGATTTCCTCTCTGCCCACAGAAGCAGAAACCAACAAAGGGGAGAAAAGAAAGCGAGACCCAGAAGATGACGACGAAGACGAGGACGACGAAGACGACGATTGAAAGCAAAACTGAAAAGGAGAGCCTACCGAGTCACCCTGTTTTTACCGCCTCCCCACCACAAACCCGAACGTCCGCCCTCCAACAACTCGCACCGCCTTCGTAATCCACGTCCCCCACCCCCCTCCCCCTCTTCGCTCGTTTTATGGGCAAGACTGTACTGACGGGTGGGCCCAGTGGAGCTGCCCACCCTTCTCTTCTTTTTTTTTTTTTTTTTTTTTTTTTTTTTAAACCCTGCAAGGAACTGAGAGCCACCTAACACCCTCCACCTCACCCCACCCATGACCCCCGAGGTTCTCAGGCAGCCCGTCACTCAGCATTCCACAGTTTCACTCGTCGATCCCTCTTTATGTTTTCCCGTGTGAGGACTTTGGGACTGGTATCTAGTTTGGGTCTGTGTTTTTAATATTTTGTTGGATGAATAATTTTTTTTTCCTTTTGTTGTTGTTGGGTTTATTTCTGTTTTCTTGTGTGTCTCTTAATTTTTTTTTCTGTTCCTTATTTTTTTTTTTTTCCTCCAATAAAATTATTGCTATAGCAGCTGTGCAACCAGCAGGCCATGGTTTTTAGTGTGGCAGCCTGTTGCACAAATCAAGGTTGTAGCTACATTTTTACTTTCTGTATGACAAAAAAACAACTTTGTAAATAAAATGTTAACATTTTGTTTGCTTATTTTTACTTTGAGAGAAGAATCATGAAATTTCAGCATAATTTCTTCAGTTACAATCAGTGAAAAGAATATTGATATTTTTTTAACAGAGGTTTTATGCCCATAAATGCATCATAAGAGTTACTAATCAGAGGTGTGGTGAGCCACAGTGTTCTTTACAGTAACATCACCTAGAGCTGTTTGTGGTTTATATTAATTACAAATCCATTCATTATCATAGTTTACTAAGAATAATCAGGTTTCAGATCAATGTGTTTTTTTACAGTTTACCCAATCAACATAGCCTATCTTGTGTTCTTCACCCCTCAGCTATTATTGCTTTCATTCCCTACCTTTTTATCCCACTCATCCTCATTCCTATCTTCTTCTGTTGCACTTTTACCTCCTCTTCCCTACCTCTTTTCCTCATTCCTAAACTGTACCCTTCCTCACATCTAATGTATGCTTCCAATTTTATTATTACCCATTCAACTCTGAAAGATGGGCAATCAGACAAATGCCTCTTAGTAAAATATCTTATAAACCAATAGAGAAATTTTAACTAAACTATCAATGTAATCACTTGAAAAGCATCGCTGTTTACCTTTTAGAGTCAACCCCATTCAAGATGGCGGCCACAGCTAATCGATCTCAGCAACAAGGAAAAATGGTTATAACTCAGTAAAATTTACAGATGTCGATGTAAAATCTGGAGTGGTAGTAGCTGAGAGTCATCCCCAACATGTACTCTGAGCACTAACAGATTGTGTGAAAGCTTTTAAAGCTGGTCTGTGAAGCAGCAGGTGATGTGCATTTCTTTAAGGAATGCTACCTACGTTATGTACTTTATCACATTTTTCTTAAAACAAAAAAAAAATCCCAGTCTGCAAAAAAAAGTGTGTATTTGGAACGGCTCTTTAGTATTTAAAAAAAATGGAGATAATTTCACACTTTCAACAATAAACTGTTTAGTAACAGGTGGTTCTTGGCAACTGTGGATATTCACAATTTATTATTTGGCTTGGAGGCAAGAAACCAATCTATTCTCTCCTGGGGTTCACTTACAAACAAAAGTCTTTTTATTAACATAATTCATACCGGAGAATAATTTGATGAGAATATTTGATTTTGCACTTGGTTAATCTTGTAATTTAAATACGTTAACATTCCTAGTGATGTTTCCAAATTAGAAATTGAACTAAAGCAGTTGAAGAAAAGACTCCTAATAGTTACAATAGTTGACCCAGTTTATGTTGCCTTGAATTTTAATGTTTAGTCCTACAGAGGATGAATATTTGTCATAAATGTTAACAGTAAAATGAATTTGGGAACAATTTGGGAAAATAGACTTTGAGAAACCTGTTAAGTTCAAAGTTGTGAGGTATTCTGGCTTTTTAGTGACTCCACAGCATAAAAAAAAATTAAACAAGAAAATTCCACCCTCTTTACACATTCTCTAAACTCCATTTGCCAAAATTACAACTCAAGTTTTAATTAAATTGTCTATTCTTGGTTTGCCTTTTCAAATAAATACAAACATTTGGTTCAAAACTTGTACATGGCCTCAGTGACAAATGGCTTACACGTCATCTGCTGCAAAATAAACCGCTTTCCAGTCATTAACAATAAAAGAATAATAAAGATAAAAAATAAATGCAGCTTAACAGAATGGCAGATTACAGCTGGAATCAAACTTTTTTTTTTTTCGCTCACAATCAAGCACACATTCATGACTTAAACACCACAACCCACTTACAGCAGTTTAAATATTGGAGAGGGAAGAAAAAGCCTAAAAACTAAATCAACATTATCTCCTGATCACACACACACCTGCTTGTACTGCCGCAACTCAGTCAAAAACATGTTTCCTTTATCTACAGCTACAAAAAAGCTCAAAATATATCAAAGTTGCATAGCTGTGAGGCGCTGAGAGGAAGAATGGGGAGAAAAAGGTAAAAAGGTGCCGTTTTAAAAGTACATGATCATAAAATATGTGCACCGTGAGTCGAGTCGACAAGAAGGAGCGACCCGGAGGTTTGAGTGGACGCCCTGCAGCGTGGGGCTCCACGAGAGGAGAGGTGGGTCAGAACCTTTCAGGAGAACAGGGTGGGTTCTGATGGAGTTTGTGCAGTGGGTGCATATGTGTCCCCCCTCCTCCCTCCCATGTGGAAGTGAGGGTCTTATATGGAGTTTTGGTTCTGGGAGTTCTTGATGTTCTTGATCTCCAGCTCCAGCTGTTTGACGCGAACGTCCCTCTGGTGGAGGAGCTCCCTCAGCCGTCGGATCTCCTCCTGCTGCTTCAGGAACTTCAGGCGAAGCTGCGGACGAAGACAAGAGGGAGACAAATCAAGGGCTGTCCACAGTGGAGACGGAGGGACGCATCCCATTCAGACTGAAACATGTTTAATGGACGCGTTGATAACAGACATGTTAATTATTGCAGAAAGGAGAAAAGCGAGCAATGTTGTTATTGCTTGTGGTTGTCTGTTAGCAATATAGCTCATGAGCCACTGAATATATTTTAATGAAATTCCAAGAAAATAATGATTGGATGTACATCTACAACTGATCAACTTTTGGAGTAAATCGAATTCAAGATGGCCACCACAGCTAACCAACACTGGCAAACACTTAAACGCCTATAACTCAGTCAAATGAACAGATATTAAGGTAAAATTTAGTGTGGTAGTAGCTGAGAGTCAGCACCATCATATACTTCATGCACTAGCAGGTGGTGCAAAATCTTTTGAAACTTTAGTATGCAAAGTGGCACAAACATGCAGTCCTTCAAGGAATGCTACTTTCGTTCATTCATTTATTCATAAATCTTTCTATTTTCTCATTAGATTTATTAAATTAAGTTTTTGACATTTTCTCACTGACATATTTTTTTAAGTTCCAAAAGCATAAATATTAATCTGCTACAGTTATTAATTGTCATCTATTTGGAATTAATAAAACACAATAAAAATGACCCGAGATACTAAAAGTGAAACCAGTAATAATAAAATCCTCCTGCACCTCGTTCTCGGTCCTGGGAGGTGAACAGAGAGCGAGGTCCTCCCCGTTGCTCATGGCGGTCCGACTCCTGTCGTCCTCTGGGCGCCCGTTCTCCTCTCTGGTCTCTTTGGCTTCCAGTCGGTCCTGAATGTAAGCGGGCTGCAGGATGCCCGGTCTGCTCTGAGGCCTGTGAGTGTCCAGCGAGTTACTCAGGCCCTTGGTGTCAGACAGAGACTCCATCATCTCACTCCCAGGCTTCAGAGACATCAGCAGTGGACCTAGAAGACATGAAACAAGGATAAAATGTGATACAACAGGACAGCCCACAAAATGAACAGTTTTTACTGGCTGGGTACAGCTAGGAGACGTTAAATCAAGGAGCACAACATGACAGCTTTACATGCCGTATTTTGTCCAACAGTGATGGAAACCTTAGAGTTATTTCACACACCTACACATGACGTGAAAAGTTAACAAAACCCCGCTGCTCAATACATACAGACCTCCCACGCCCATTTTTCTGACCTTTGTTAATGCCGCTGAGCCACTCCGTTGCAGACAGAGCGGGCCTGTTACTGGCTGTCATCGGATAGATGTCTTCCTGATACGACTCCGACTACACACACACACACACACTAAATTAAACACAGCTCAAAGGGAGGATGGGTGTTTGTGATAGGTATGTCTGTTCGCTCTTACCCTGCGGGGTACAATCATAGACAGAGGCTCGATGAGACTCTTGATGGTCACCAGTTTGTAAAACCTGAAAACTTCACAGGAACTCACATTGAGGCCTCTCTTTGGCATAACACCTGCAGGACGACACACACACACACAAAACACAAACAGTTCAAATACCTGTACAGAAAACGTACATTTCTGACTGATTAAGGCTTTTTATCCACATCTTGACAATGTAAGACAGAGGTGTCAAACTCAGTTACACAAGGGGGCCAAAATGTAAAATTTGTTCCAAGCCAAGGGACAGTTTCTGTTAATATTTATAGAAAAAATGTTATATAACAAATTATTCTTATGGAATTGCCCTTCTCCAAATTATGCTTTATGTAGCATTAATAACATACATAACCTAAAAGATAAAGAGAAAATATTACATTTAGAAAGACACATCATTAGCATTAATTTCTTATGCCTTACTCTCACCAACAACCTTTCCACTACCACTATATTCCACCAATATCTTAAGACATACATTTGGTCACAATCCAGCAAATCAGGTAAAACAAGTAAACCTTCATTAAAAATCCAATTATTGGACTTTAAAATAAGAAAAGAATACAGTTAAAGATAATTAAGTCGATTACTGAACTTAATTTTCTTGACTTGAAAGTTGGCCAGCTGTCCTGAGAAGAATGCACTGAATACAGTGACACGAAGAGACACAAAACTACACTGCCCAGCCAAAAAAAAAAGTCACCATCTGGATTTAACCAAGGTCTATGTTCAGCAACAGCATGTTCTCAAAGAATGAGGTCAGGTGACTACCTGAATATACTGAATGACCAGGTTATTCTATCAATTGATTGTTTCTTCCCTGATGGCACAGGCATATTCCAAGATGACAATGCAAGAATTCATTGGGCTGGAAAAGTGTGGAAGAGTGATTCAGGGAGCACGAGACATAATTTTCACACATGGATTGGCTCCACAGAGTCCATTGAGAATCTTTGGGGTGTGCTGGAGAAGTTCAGACTCTACCATCATCAATACAAGATCTTGGTGAAAAATTAATGCAACACTGGATGGAAATAAATCTTGTGACATTGCAGAAGCTTCTCCAAACAATGCCACAGCGAATGTGTGACGTAATCAAAGCTAAAGGCGGTCCAACGAAATATTTTTTTTGGCCAGGCGGCGTATTTCACATTTGAAGCATTACCTTCGAAGACTGGATAAACGTGAACCGGATGTGGTCTGCGGGCCTTGAGTTTAACACGTGATTTAAGAGCTGAACCAGAAAGATTTGGTGTCGGGGATGAAGCAAAACTGTATGACCCAGGGCTTTTTTGTAAACACAAAGAAAAAAAAGTCTGATGATGAATCTAAGAATCCCAATCACAAATATTAAAATTAAAAGCCTAACCTTACTTGAACAAAATTAGTTTTTTCTATACTTATCCCAATGTGAAAAACACTAAACAACTTTAATTCATACTTTTCAAAACTCTGTGGGAACACTGAACATCTCAAAAGCTGACCTTTTAAAAACTGATCAACCAGCTTTGAAAGAAACACAGTCTATGTCCTGCATCACTGAAGCCCTGATTTGATTATTCAAATACTGTAGACTCTCGGCTCAGCAGCCTTGTTTACAGGTGAAAGTGAGTCAACACAACCAGTGGGAACTCGGGATAACTTCCAGTGACCTTTCCTACAATTTTAATGTTTTAAATGCGTTTCTTACCCATTCCTTTCTGAGGGGAATGTGAACGATATTCCGTTAAAAAGTGGATGTAGGGTTTTTCTGAGCTGATCTCGTAGTACCTGATATTCCCATCACCCTAAAAGATAAAATGAAAAGTGACAACATCAGCTGTGTTTACCTGCATGACCCTTCAAATTATGAACTGATTTCGGTTGTACCTTCCCAGCAAGGTAGAGCATGTGTGTGTCAGGGTCGTAGAAAGGGAAGAGAACCCCAGAGGAACCATCCAGGTTCTCCTGCAACAAAGGTTTTGACAGATCGTCCTACAAACACAAAGATTTAAAACTTCATAAAACACAACTGACATGAAACACAAGAAAATCCCTCTGATTTCAAAAGACTGAATCATTTTAATCCACCGCTGTGCAAGAAGAAGAGCTGAATTAAAAACTGAGCGCTCAATCTCTAATCCAGGCTTTGCCTTAATCCCCCCCACCCAGGATATAAGCCCCTCCATCACAGCCCTCCAGCCACGTCCGAGCATTCTCAGGTGTGATGACGAGAAGTCCAGCTTGAAATGTTCTACTGAGACGCTGAGCTGCATTCTGACCACAAGATGGCAGAGCTGCGTTTGAAATAGCTGCGGTTTTTATGATTTCAGCTTCATGTGAACAAAATAAAATCATCAAATCTGCCAGAGTTTGGTAAAATAAGTAATACTTTCATAGTTTTACTAAATTAAAGTGAAAGCCCTGAAAAATATTGTGTTTTGGGAGCTGAATATCACTTTTCAGTTTCATATATTTTCTAGAATTATTCAAAATAAGTCATTACTTTTCCCCATTTTACTTATTTAATCGGACACATTTGTGTTTTTTTTTTTTTTTTGTAGAATTATTGATTTTATTTATATTTAAAAAATCTAAATACATTTCAGGTTGTGAGGCAAGCCACTTTGTTGCTTGTGTGTTCAACTCTCACAGTTTAATTTTTGGATCATCAGAACATTAACAGCATCCGTCTCACGTGAAGCTGCCAGCGGTTCGGCAGCGGCGAGTCTCACCTGGTCCCACAGAGCGATCTGTCGGTCGTTGTAACGTGAGGTGCCGGCTGTGAGGAGCAGCTTCATGTTCCCCAGAATCAAAACCTTACTGGCTTTGTGTGCTTTAACGTTGCCTTCCTGCAAAAAAAATATAATAAAACAGACATGACATGCATTTGTGTACACAATATTACTTTATAGAGAGATGACCTGGTTGTTAAGGAACCATGTAAGAGCTTGGATATTTTATTTCTTTAGTCCCTAGAAATAATCGAGGTGGTTCTGATGGGCAGTTTTTGTTAAAAAAAAGAAGTTATAATTCATTTGTGATATAAAGAAATGCTCATTGTTACACAACAGGTTTGAACATGTCAGTATTTCAGTTCTGTTGTGGAAAAGTTTAAATGGGTCTGATTGAACTCGTTTGGCCGTAACAGGAAGTGACATCAGAGGTCTGTGGAGCTCTGGTGTGGTCCAGGGCCAAGCCAGAGGTGTCAGTTTTGGCTGCGTGGTGCTGCGGCCTGAGGGTGGAGTGGAGGAGGAGGAGGAAGAGGAAACTCCCTCTAACACTTGGCTGTGGGGCTCCTGTCCACCAGGAGAAAGACTCAAGGTTCAACAAGTTTGTTTTTCAGAACAAACATCCATGATTTTCTCTGTGCTTTTATCATCATTTGAATTTCCAGCGGCAAACCAGAACTGCTCACTGCTGCTGAAAACTAATGTTATATCCCTGATATTGTCTGTCAATCAATCAATCAATCAATCAATCAATCAATCAATCAATCAATCACTTGAAGAAATCCTCAATCAAGGTTTAACCTAAATTGAGTAACAGTCTCGTCAAGTTACAGTTAAAACAGGTCTAACCCCCCCCCCCCCCACACACACACACACACACACACCTACCTGCAGCAGGTTCCCTGAGCGCGGCTCCATCAGCCGAACCTTCCTGTCCCTGCAGGCGGTGGCGAGGATGCTGCCATCTGTGTTGAAGGACATGGACAGAACCACATCTGTGTGGTGTGTGATGGTCCGGACCGGGTTCTTTATCACCAGCTCTGGAGAGTCCAGGTTCCAGATCATCACCTGGAGCCATAAAAGGTACAAAAACACGCTCAGTAAGTAAAAATAAGAAGCATTTGATTTACAGTTTGTTTCTTATTGAATGAAGTCTTTGTTCAGTTCCTATGAAGTGATGTTCTATAGAAAGCTTACAAACAGTCAACATCTTACCTGCTGTAGACAGATCTTGGAATGACCACCAGCTGAGAATTTTGACCAGATTGGTAAGCTAATGGCTAGTTGGATTAGGGTTTAGATCAAAATAGATTGCTGCGAATCTCACAAAATGACCGTGGTTAATATAAAAACTATTTTACGTGTCGTTTATTTGCTATTAAAGGGTTTAAAGTGCCTCAGTTTGCTCCAGAAGTGGCCAGCCTGGTCAGAACTACACTCTATACTCTGAGGTTGTTCATTAAGCTATCTACAACAGGTAAGATATTAACGGTGTGAATGCAGACATAACACGCTCACTAGTGTTTAATGTTTACAGGATTTTACTTTTTGATTTTTTTGCAATCAAACTACTTTAAAATCATCATCTACTAAATTAAGCATACTTATATCAAAACCTTCATCAATAATCATTTATACCTTTTAAAATATTTAACTTCATTTGCAAAATTTATTCCCCAAAGAAAAATAATTAGGATATCCCCAAAAACATTGCTCAAAGGATTTGGACTATTACTTTAAAATGGTTTTTGTTTACATGTAGATATACAGTCCATGTACTGTATATAGTTACAACATAATTTTCTTATCTCGTAAATTTCTTATCTCTTGCTGTTTCACTCCTCTGTGTTTAAAAAACAGACAGAAACACATTGAGAGAATTTGACTTTTGTTTACTTTTGTATGAAGATGGAAGGATATGCAAAGTATACAAACATGCAAATCTGCACAACTTATACTGCATGTGTGCAAAAGGTCAGAAAGCACAGGAAGCAGGGGCTTTTAATGTTCAGATGTGCTTTAATGCCATTTTTTTTTTCCCTGAAGGATGGTATCAGGGATGTGTAGGTGTGGTGTGTGTGTTTGTCTTACCTGGTAGTCGTAGGCAGTGCTGAAGAGGATGTTGTTTGCAGTCGGGTGCCACTCGATGAGGCCCACCCTGCGACTGTGACCCTGCAGCTCCTTCCATGGCACCGTTAGGGTCTTCAGCACGCCGTGGGGAGGGATTTCCCACACTTTCACCTACATGCACACAAGCATATACAACTTAAAAACACTCAATGAAGAGAAATAAAAACACTGCCCTGAGATTAACTTTTTAATAACTAAAGTTTTAGCTGTTTCGGTCAAACCCTGAAAATAATGTGATCTCATACATTATTTTAAGATGTAACACTCAGATTATGTGGTGTGAATGACTCTCAGCTACTACCACATCAAATTTGAGCTGAAAATCTGTCAAACTAGCTAAAATATAGCCATTTTAGTGTTGGCTAATGTTGATTAGCTGTAGCAGCCATCTTAAATTAGGTTGACTCCAACAGTTAATTAGGTTTAGATGTAAATCCAACGATTTAATCAGAATATGTCCAGTGGCTCATGAGATATTTTGCTAATAGACAAAGAAATGTGACTCCAAAAGTTAATGTTAAACTTTTAGGCAAAACAATACAATCAGCAGAGCTAAGAGTACGTGTTGTGAACTGCTCTCGGCTACAACCACACCAAACTTTAGCTCAACATAAAAAAAACAGAATTAGAGCCATTTTTATGTTTCCTAAGGTCAGTTAGCTGTGGCAGCCATCTTGAATTGAACTCGCTCTAAGCATTAATCAGTTGTAGATGTATGTTTAATGATTTTTTTCTGAAAGTTTTATTAATATCTATCCAGCAGTTCATGAGATATTTTGCTAACAGACAAAAAGGGTAAACTACAAATAGTTAACGTCCAAACTGAGCGGCAGGTTTTGCTTTTGGTTTACAGCATTTTGATCTAAGAGGCTCTGCCAACGCAAAGGGCCATAAATTATCTGCCTTATAGCTCATTTTCTGCTAATATAAAACCACTGTGTGTGTGTGTGTGTGTATACACACACCGTGGCATCTTCAGAGCAGGAGGCAATGCAGTAGTCATTGAAGGGATTCCATTTGACGTCCAACACGTGTCCTTTGTGGCCCGACACCCGAGGGTGGTGAGGGTCCACCTTACCTGTCTGACACAAACAAGAAGAGAAAAATAAACCCCCAAAAAACGTTAAGAACACGTTCTGTTGTCAAGAAACTCATGTAGCTTAATCATATGGCTGTTTCAGGTTTGAATCTGCAGTTTTCTAAGGTGAGAGCCTTTAAAGAAACAACCTGCCTGATATGAGCTAAACACTTCATATCTGTATCTTTATATAAAATAATCCAAAATGAAAGATTTTATTAGTATTATCTATCAACAAGTTCCTTGACCCACATGAAACTTCCGGCTGGTCTTTTAAAGAGAATAGACGTCAAAGTTTTATTGGTTTGACCATTGATCCAACTTTCCAGTTCCATAAAACTTGTCAGAGAAACAGACAAACAAACAAAACTGTTCACGCGTCTTCAAAGGATCCGTTTCAACAGCTATAAAACTCAGTTATCAGATTTTAAATAAAAAGCAACACCTCATTTAAAAATCATAAATCTTGCTAGATGTGTTGGTGCTCAGAGTGTTTGTTGGGGATGACTCTTAGCTACTACCGCACCAGATTTTAGCTCTGTGAATTCAACCGAGTCATGACTGTTGTGGCGGCCATCTTGAACCAGGTTGACTCCAAATGTTAATCTGTAGACGAACATGCAGTTGCTTCCTGAAAGACTTATTAAAATCCATCTAGTGATTTGGATGTGAGGTCATTTATTGAGAAGAGCTGCCAGATGTTTTTCACTTTCATACCTGCAAACTGCAGCCAACACTTCTCACTCAGCCAACACGCCTTCAGGCCGTTTATCAGACTTGATCAACACGAGCGCCGCCTTCTTTCACAGATACAGCAGGTTCTACTAAACTCTGACCCTTAAAATGTTGCGATGACCCCTTCAATAGCCAAATCTATTGACAAGGTGTGGTATAAAAACGAAGTCAGAATTTCAGATGGCCAGTGAGAAGCTGTGAGTCTGACTCGACAGGACGTGTTGAGCTCTGCAGGCTGAGGCACGTATTCCAGTTTTCATGTCTTCATCACAACAAGCTTGAAGACAGAATTGTACAAAACATTTCTGACATCTCCCTTGTATCTGATGATCCTCTTACAAGGAAAATGTCACAAAAATGTTTTTTCGCCTCGGCGGGACTGCTAATTATGTCAGAACAGAGCGTTCCTTCGCCTGACGTTCACAGCGCAGGTACAGCGTGGGGGGATTATCTGTGCTTCAGGCAAGCATAATGTACGCACAATTTAAAGGCTGAACATTCTTTGAAGAAATGCCTATTCATTTAATTTCACCTTTAAAACTAAGCTGATCTTATGTTGGAGTTGTTCTGGTCAAAAATATAGTGAGATTGCACGCTCACAGTATGTGTTGCAAATGACTCTCAGCTACTACCGCTTCAAATTTTAGCTTAACATATTTCAAAATGATGGAGTTAGAGCTATTTTTGTGTTTGCTACTGTAGATCACCTGTGGCAGCCATTGTGACTTGAATAGACTCTAAAACTGAATCAGTTCCAGATGTACAGTCAACTAATTTTTCCTGAAAGTTTCACTGATTTCTGCCCTGTGGTTCGTAAGATATTTCGCTAACAGACAAAGAGTAACAAGGATCACCTGGTGTTGTGATGATCTGTGGCTACAACACCAAAATTAAGCTCATTGTTGTAGTAATTATTATTGTGTTTCTTAAAGACAGCTGGCTGCGGCAGCCATCTTGAATTAGGTAGACTTTTTATTTTGCAGAAAGAAAGGCACACATGTTAAATCCTTATCTCCTTTCTTCTTTTGGCAGCAGGTGATGAAAAGAAGTTTCTCCATAAAACACAAGTTTCTTCAGAATAACACACAGGCGGGACGTGGCTGCAGAAGAAAGAGGAGCACTGAAGTTTAACCTCCTCGAGACAGAAAGGAGGGCAGCGAGGAGAGGGGGTGTCAGATGAGTTATGTCATTCCTGAGCTCATATGCAATCCCTAATCATGCCAGGAGGCTGGTGATAAGACAGGCAGAGGGAGGGCTGATCAGATCTGGAGATATTCAGAGAAACTGTGACCTGAGAGTGGATGTTTTCTTTCTTCAAGAGAATCCACCGTTACACGATAACATCAGAAAGTGAGATCATTTGTAAAAGATAAAGTTTGTGAGAATGAGTTCTGGAGAGATGAGTAAGTGTCGAACAAAATAAAAAGGTAAAAAAAAAAACAAAAAAAAAACACACACACGTGACGAAGCGAGACGATGCTGAAAGGTTTCCTCAAACCGAGAGAGAATTCTGGCTGAACTCGTTTTGTACTTTTTTAGAATCTGAGAGCAGAGACGTCTCCCCCCCAAAGAGGAGGAAGAGTCAAACAAACAAAAGAAAAGATAAAACAGAAACAGGTGTTACTGTTTTTTTTTTTTTTAAACATTTGCCTCTGGAGGCCATGATGAATTAGATGACTCCAATTAATTAGTTGAAGATATACTGTAGATCCAATGATTAATTTCTACAAGTTTCATTAAAATTTGTCCAGTGGACTATGAGATATTTTACTAACAGAGAAAGAAACACAAAGGTGCACTCGCAAAAACTAATGAAAAAAATAAATATAACCTCTTTTCTTTGATGGGTGATAAAAAATGCAAACACTCAGTAAACTCAAAGTAAAATGAAAGAATTACAGCTTCATCAGACTATAAAGGAATTCTTCAGATATTTTGAAATGGGGTTCTGTGGAAATGGTATGAACAGATAATATCTTACCTGTTGTAGATAGCTCAGTAAAAAAAAAACCTATAATAGTTTTTTTTCCGACTGAACTAAGAAGATAACAGCTTATCTGAGAGAGGTAAAGATGCTGGCATCACAACAAAGTGTCACTACAGTTGCTAAAATCTTACAATGATTCCCGTAAATACAATTTTTTTTTATTTTTAAATGCAATCATTTTGATGTTACCCAGTTAATCTGTCAAAAAATATATTATTCCTAAGATGTGGCTTTGGAAATGCTGCAGCTGGCTGCTGCTGCCACCATTTGTAATAAATAATCAGAATTTTCTTACGATTTAGATGTTTATAAAACAAGTGAGCTGCAAAGGAAAGGTTTGTATTAAAGATGTCTGAAAACTGCTGCTGCTAATGGTTAATAATGGACACACACGGACTAGCCAGTAGCTCAAACTGGTCACAGTTAAATTAGTTCTCTGAATTGAGGCGATTCAAATACCCATCTACAACAGGTAAGATATTGCCTGTTCATAACCTTTCTACAGAACCTTACTTTCATAAATGAGAAAAACACATTAGCAAAGTTTCTAAATTGGTAGATTCAGACATCAAAACAATAAAACATGTTTAAAACATGACATAATTATCGAGGCTGGTGTTTCTGTGTGTGTGGGGGGGCTGTGAGACTCACATGATTGATGGACAGAACTAGGAAGGCCCCTCCCCCGGAACACTCGGTGATGATGGCGAGGAACCGAGGGTTGACGGCACAGAAGTGGTTGTCCTGGACGCTGCGTGTGATCGGCACTCCGTCATAGCAGCCCTCCTTCGTGGCAGCTTTCCCGAACACGTGGCGGAACTTGGAGCTGCGGTACTGAGGACGCCATGACATCTGACAGAGAGGACAGAGGGACAGGGCGGTCAGTCGTCATGCCGCAGTTCTGACAGAAGACTCTCTATAAGTGACCCAGGCTGGCGAAGGGAGTCACAATGACAAATTTTTCAAATTCTCCCTCTCAAAACCTTTAAAATGCTATGTAGCTTGTTGAAATTTGGTGATTTATCACCTGGCTTGGCAACAAGCCAGTTCTGTTCACAAAAGTGCTATTTTGAAAAATGTTAATTGGTCTAGAGTGATGTCATTGAGAATTCCAACCCTGTATTTAAAAACAAGAATGCTAAAACCTCACAATGACGCCAAACATTATACAAAGGGAAACAAAAGTGATGAAACTTTTATTACCCTGGCACTTTTTTGTCTCTCCTAAGACCAAACAAAGAAATTGCTTCCTTGTTACAGAATAAAATAAATGGTACAGTTTTGCTTTGTCAACGTTTGAAAACAGAACAATAAAGTGGAAACATTTAAATGTTTTAAAGATTTAATTTGCTGAATTAATAAGGGGTCAATAAAAAATACAACAGGCACCATATTTGTGACCGGGTCATAACTAACTAGCCATTAGTTCATCAATCAGTCAAAGTGAGGTAATTCAAAAAGCTATCTACAACAGGTAAGACAATATTTGTTCATACTCTTTTCATCTCAAAAGGGCTGAAAGCTGTCTTTCACAAGAACTTTTAAGATGCTTTTGTCTGCCAAAAATATCTGTTTTACTGTTAAAAATAGTGTCTCTGAGACAGATTGTTGGATCCTTCATCAAACACGAGCTCAAAAGATTAAACATGATTTTAATCAAGTACTTTCTCACCGTGTTAATACATTTCTTAACAAGCCGTTTATTATATTACTATTAAATATTCTGGACATATAAGCTTAACAGTTTGATCAACAACTTCATGTACAGAGACAAAAGAAAAAAAACATACAAGGCTTCCCAAATCCAGAGTCTGTTTTTAGCTTGTTTCCTTGAGCCAGTCGATGCATATGTCATTACAGAGAGGGATAAGTGACTCTGGTCCACGGAGACGAGTCCCGGCCAGCCAGCGTGTCTGCTCTGCTACTCTGCCTGGCTCTCTGCCTGCCTGCTGCAAGATCATTACTTATGAATTAAGGGTGGAGGCCGATGGGCATGATGTTACCGCAAAAACCTTACAAAACACACGAAGGGAGATGAGAGCTGCAGGAAGAACACACTTAAACAGCAGGGGGGGTAAAACCCATCAAAAGTCTCTGTTTTCTTAGAAATCCAGCTTGAAATCTTCAGCTCGTTCTAACGACTTGTGCAGACTTCTCGATGGTCGTTCAAATGATGGCCAAATAAATACACGGTTAGCATGATGCAGGTGTGGCTGGACAGAAGAAGCAGAGGACGGAGAGAAGACTTGATAAAAATCCAAGTCATAAAAGAAAAGCTTGAAGATTCTGTGTCTCAGTTCCACCTCTCACTTTCTGCCCCGAGGCCATCAAAAAGAGACAAACGCGTTGGAATGTTTCCATACCTGTTGAGGAGCTTTTCGGAACCTGCGTTACAGAGTTTCTTCCTTGTAGCATCATAAGCAGCCTTAGTCCGGATAAACCGAAACAGTCCCAAACTATAATACTACCACCACCACCGTGTTTCGTGCATGAAGTGATTTTTTTAGCTCAGAGTGCAGGGTTTAGTATTATATAAATTCAGCACTTTAACTACAGCTAAAAAGTTCTATTCTGTCTCTAGACATACCTATTACAAAGTGTCTTCATGGATTCAGTTTTATGCAAATCTCAATATCCACAAAAATCAATATTTTCAATTTTTTTTGGACGCATTGTAGCTCATTTTGTTTTCTTGATGTTTGCCTACCATATAATAACATTCAGTTAATGATGGGGAACTGTGACTATATATATCTAGACCTCCAACTGGAACCTGGAAGTTGAGGCCAGAACCTGTGTAGACTGGTTCCAGTACAAGAGTCAAGTCCCACCCCCTTTCTGTTAATGGAGGTTGTTTTGTAGGAACCTTTTAGCACTTCAGAAATGATCAAAACTCATATTACTTATTAGGCACTAATGCACCCTCATAGCATCAGAGAGGCAGGCTTTTGAACTGTGCACTGTTAACAGGTTGATTGGTTCGTCCCCTTTTTAGTACGAAAAATGTGTCATCTGTGGCTTCCAAAAAATTCCTAATTTTGACCCTAGACCTGGTTTTCACTTTACCCAGACAGTGGCATATCTGGATGGTGTTCACATTTGGCTTTATCTTTGCATGATAGAGCTTTAACCAGTGTTTGCGGATGGCAAGGTGAGCTGTGTTTACAGACAATGATTGATGGGAGTGTTCCAGAGTATCAGGGTTGTACATCTACTCAGCAATAACAGAATAAACAGTTAAAATATATCATCTTAATTTGAGGCATGAGTGGAAATAAACTTGGGTGAATTAAATTCTAGCTTTATGCCTCTTTTTGTTGGAGGGGGGGGGGGTAAGGTTTTGGATGACTGGACTGGCTTTTTTACATTAAACGAACCAAACGTGGAGCTCAGCGAAGCTACATGCAATCACAAACTGCAACACATCTGCTGTAATCAGCAGTCGTGTACTGCTGAGGCTTACAAGTCCAGAAGGTGAAGCTTCCAAGGCAGACAGCTAAGACGTCCTGTCACATCTAAAGCAGGCTGGAACGAGGCCAGCGGCAGCTTCCTTTCTGCAGCAGGTACACATGGGCTGCATGGTGGGCGGCCTGTCTCGGCTCCTCACAGGGCTGATGACAAAAAAAAAACACCATTCCAGCTATTTTTACACTGCTTTCTGGCTGATCAAGAGATAGTCAGGCACTGACAGATGAAAAATGCTTTCTTATTCACTAATTCTTTCATGGGGAGGAAATAAGACGCTGTCTAGTTTGTCAAAGGGAAATTTATTTTAGTCCAAGACGAGTCACAGAGGGAACTTCATTTAAAGAGAAGTGAAAGTACAATTTTTATAGTATCTATAATGAAAGCTACATTTTTTTAATTAGGTGTTTATTATCATATTAGCTACATTAGCTATAGATGGTCATTATATATTTTCTTACACCACAGACATGTGGCAAACCAAAAAGAGTCGTACCAAGTACTTCGGCCCAAGGACCAACTATAGAGCCAAGGAATCCAGACTTAAAGCATAACATGATTCTGCCAATGTTAATGTGGGGGTCAGATTTCCTTTCTAGAAGTAAACATCGGATGTTTCCTATACCTCACCTATAGCTCATCTGAAACTCTTGAAACCTCTCTTCCGCTTGCCAAAGAGCACTCTTTTTTTCTTCTTGTTTATGTGTGAAGTTATTGATTAATGCACGCCTACAGCTACGATTTTTATCTTACCTTGTCAAATCTGCAAATCCAAAAATGCATCAATACACCATCAGGTACTAACAGCTGCTGAAGGCAAGAGGCAATCATGTTTGTTCTCACGCAAACATGTGTTTGTTTGTAGTATTAGCAAAATACCTCATGAACTACTGGATGGATTTTTAATAATCTTTCAGGAAAGCTAAAATGTCCTCAACAGGTTCTCTGAATAGATTTCACAATATCACATGAAAATGCCATCTACAAGGTCCTGGGTTCAATCCCCCATTTAGGAGCTGGGGTCTTTCTGTGTTAGAAGATTAATAGTAATAATAATAATAATAATAATAAAAAAAAACCCAGGTTGGACCAAAACCGCTGTAACTCTGCCCCTTCTTCACATACGGTAAGTCAACTTATGTGAAGAAGGGGCAGAGTTACAGCGGTTTTGGTCCAACCTGGTTTTATTTATTTATTTTTTTATTATTAATCCAAAACTCTGGTACAAAAGGTGGGTGGTGATATGAATCCCTGCCTTCCTCTCCACGGGTCATCTGAAAGAACCCTAAACCTCCTCAAACATGCCCCCCGCCCCCAAACATGGTGACATCACGACAAAAGGACCTTATCTGGAGTATTTGAGCAGCCCGAGCCCCGCCTCTTCCAGCAGCAGGCGCAGTGTTTTGAAAACTCTCGGGGCGAAATCCAAGCCGAGGAATGTGCAGGTGTGAACGCATGTCGCGGCACATTTGAGCCCCACAAACTTCGCCCAGCGTCTGAATGAGCAAGACCGTGTCTGAGACAGTCTGACATCACACAAACACACACACATGACAGCTTACTAACTTGTAATCGGATAATGGCGCCCACTGATAATCCAAGAGCTGATTCATGGTTATAAAGTCTCTCTGTTTACCTGTAGGAAACACCTCTCGTCTCAAAACTTGGACTTTCTTTTTCTACAAAACTTCCACCTCCATTTTCCGTTTGTATCTGCAGGTTGACTCATTGTGCTTTATTCCAGCAGCCTGGTTTACAAGCGTGTAAATTCATGACGAGACAAAGGCGGGTAATGGTTAACAGTTTAGTGGGCAGGGTGTGGATGACAAGAAATAACCACGAGTACATAAAGAAGAAAAACAAATATTTTATTATTGATTTGTGTAAAGATTTTTGCCTGTTTTTTCTTACCCAGTCAGGATTTGTTCTACCTCAAATTAAACACAAATGAGACACACCTTCCATGAATGTTTATGAAGGGCCGTCTGTGACTTTGCTCTTTGTTGTTATCAGACTGGACTGTAGAACCGTGTCAGTAACGATTCCTGGGGATTGATCCGTTTATTTGAGGACATGGAAGATTTGGAGTTTAAACAATGCACTGATTTTTTCTTCCTTTTCTTATCTTAATCTCTTTGTCTTCAGACATTTAGATAACAGCTACCAGCCTTGCATTATTTTTTTTCTCCAAACTATGGGATTTGTTTGGGATAGGATCATTATTTTTATTCTGAACTCAGGTCAGCCACCACATGCAAGGGCAAAGGACATATTTACCTGACATGCCTCCTTTTGGACAGCAGAAACAAACTTTTAAATGTTCACATTTTAAAAATACAAAAAGTTACATTTTATTTTGCTGTTTCATAGCGAATATAAAGTTGAAATCTTTGCACCACCTACGTTTGTAACAAAAAGAAAAAGCATTTCTTGAATGGATTCACCTTTCATGCCAAAGCTTTAACAAAAGTTCCCATGTGATTTTGTTAGCACTTAAGAGTACGTGTTGGGGTTGACTCTCAGCTACTACCACCCCAATTTTTAGCTGAAAAACTATAAAAAATGACTGAGTTAAAGCTTGCAATACAACATTCTGCTAAGAAGAAAAAGTGCAAAAAGAATTCAGAAATCAACCCTGAAGTCACGGAAACTGTTTCCTCGAGGCTTCGCAGAGAACAGGTTCCTCTTCATCGTGAGATAATACCTAAAAGTTTTCCATTAATCCTCCGCTTCGAGTCCATTAGCTGCTGAAGCACATCCATGTTTGTGAAAACCATAACATTAAGAATGCTTTAACACTTAGCCAGATTTTACTGTAAGCTGACGCAGGACAAGAGGAAACCATTAATGTTATCATCTGAAGCCCAATAACCAGATAGTGGTTTTATCAGCATTCATCCATCTATCCATCCGTTTTCATTACACACAGAAATGTGCAGGGCTATAGGGAGGTCAAGCAAATTTAACAAATTTATAATAAAAAATATGAATATTCACTATTCTACTAGACACAAGCCTAGCCTGGAGGAAGACTTTTGCCTTTCCCTTCATTCTCTGTGCTTTACAGCTGATAAGGCACCAACTAATGATACATATTTGGCAGAACACCCCTTCACAAATCAGACTGTTGTTTTAAACTCTGAATGGGGAAACAGGGTTAATGAGAAGACCTCAAACAGACTGCAGGTCAAACCAAAGGGTGGGGTGGGGGGCAGATTTGACTAAAACGGCATAACTTTGAGCAGCGCCAGTTTTACTTTCAAAAAACAAAACCCAAAAGAAGTTCATGCTAATTGGGCAGCAAAGTTAGAACCTCTGATCAGAAGATTTTGCAACAGGACAAATGGCATCACATGCTGTCAAAACAGATGTGAGCTGCACAAACCTGCATAGATTCACCCTGGTTTACATGAAGGATCTGAATTAGACGTACTGAAAGTGAGCTTCATTTAACACAGACAGACACACACAAAAGGAGTCAGACCAGTCAGAAGAATCATTTCATGTGATAAAAGAGAAGAGGATCAGTGAATGAGGTAACGTGTTCAGCAGCTCTTACCCTGTCGAGTGAGTCTGCAGCAGAGGAAGCAGAAGCAGGTCCTTGGCTGAGGAAAAAGTTACTCTGTGTCTCAAACGGAGGACAAAAAAAAAAAAAAAAAAAATCCCCCACTGGTTTTGATTTTTAACTCAAGAGCATTGATTGATGCCGCTGCACTTCCAGACGTCTCTGTCTTCTGAGTTAAACTCTTTGACATCGGCAGAGTCAGAGCAAAGCAGTGTGGGCGTGTGTGTGTGTGAGCAGCATGAAGCCGAGTGCGTGTGTGAACAAGCAAAGGGAGTGTGTACACTCCCTGAGAGGGAGGTGACTGTGAGCAGAGAGAGAGAGAGAGAGAGAGAGAGAGAGAGAGAGAGAGGAGCAGGTAATGTCCTGCTCCCTCCTCCACACTGTTTGCTCAACCAAGATTTATTTTTTTACTTAATCTTTGCACGGAACAAGAAAATGGACCAAAAGGAAGCTGAAGACACTCCTTGCTAACTGTAATTGCGCAAGAAAAAAAAAATTAGCTGACCTGAGGCGTTACATTTGTCTACTAATACATGAGTGTCTCCTTATTAAGCAACATTTGTTCTCATTATGAGTTGCAGTAAAATTAAAGGCTTTGGAGAAATGCACTTCACCTGCCTCATTTCAAACTAAAATCATCTCATGATGATCAGCTAGAGCTGTT
This sequence comes from Cynodonichthys magdalenae, assembly GCA_031762555.1. Lineage (NCBI taxonomy): Eukaryota > Metazoa > Chordata > Actinopteri > Cyprinodontiformes > Rivulidae > Cynodonichthys > Cynodonichthys magdalenae. The sequence goes on from JARVJO010000111.1 coordinate 976,530, forward strand.
TAAGTCAAAACTTATGGATGGCATTATTTGCCATCTCGTGCTATATTGCGACATTTGTTAGCGCTCAGAGCAAGTGTTGTTAATGGCTCGCAGCTACTACCATGCCAATTTGCAAAATTTTCAGCTATAGGCAGTCTTCTGTTTGCTATGGTCCACGTGGCGGGCATCTTGAACAAAGTTGTCTCAGAAGTTAATCAGTTGTAGACGTGCGTCCAATAATTCATTCATTAAAATCTGTCCTGGGGTTCATGAGGTGTTTTGCTACCAGACAGACAGAGTTGGCTCCAAGTAATTAATGGCAATATAAAAAAAAAAAGATCTTCTGTAATATGTTCAAGTTTAAATCATATATGGAGGATCAGTCTCAGATAATACCACACCAAACTTCATGGTGGACTGGTAAAAACCCGCCCCTTGTTCTACGCTTTGCTTCGTACAAAGGCTCGGGAACATCGGCTATTGAGATGTGATTTCTTGCTGGAGGCGTGGACTCCGTTGAAGTTTAAAACGATTGGATCTGATTTACCCAATCCCTAACATCTGGCTGTGACTTATGCAGTGCGCCAGCTCGACTGTAAAGGAGGCTAAGCTAAGAAGTTAACCGTAAATTGCGTGGGTTGTAAGCAACCAAAGAGAGAAGTACCGAGCCGATCGAGGTGGCTGTAAATGAGTGCTGCAGACTTTGTGAGACAACTTTAATTTAATTTGGAAGCCTTGTCAACACGGATTGGCTTCATTCACTTCCTCCGCTGCCATTGCTAAACTACAGGCAGACTAAAATGGTGCAGAAAATTGACGTTGCCGTTCAAAACTCCTCCTTCTGTTTGCCGATTGGAAATCTTAGCTAAGCAAGAAATCCCAGATGGAGCAGAGAAGCGTAACTGCATAGGAAGGCTCCTAATTTATAGCCGTTGGTGTATTTTTAAAAGTTAGTTGGCAGCCATCTTTAATTGGGTAGGCTCCTCTATCAGATTTGATTTCAAGTATGAAATTAACATTTTTAAAAAATTTTTTACCTTATAAAAACACCATCCTATATCATATAAGAATAAATCATCCTGTTTATAAAGATGGAACAAGCTGTTAAATATCATTCCCTAAATGAAAAATCTTAAATTATTTTTGAATTATTTTGATGTTGATCAAATTGTTTGAATAACTCAGGAGACAAATGATTGCATTAACACAAAGCTGATTGATCTCAGTCACCTTTCTACTGTCTCTGACAGAATAAAAACATGAAGATATAAGGTTTAAAAAAATGAAAAGTTATTTTTAATTTCTTTCTACAGCACATTAGTTTTTATAGATTTTAAATTTTCCACAAAACGGACACTAAATCAAGAAAACCAATAATGTATTAAAAAATATAGTCTAAAAAAATCTAGTTTTTGACTTAGAAAACATGTTGTCAAATGTACGGACATTAAATGAAATTGTCTGCATGGTTTGACAGGATCCGACCTGTTCGACGGTTTACAAGGCTTCAGCTGAAAAATCACTGGCAGTCGTTCCAAAACAAACGGAGGCGTTGCGTAACGATGCATTAGCCGCAAAGGTTGGAGCTAACAGGTCGATGTGGGAGAAAGAGACCTTCACACGGTCGAGCGAGGCTGTAATGAGAGGATCAATAACTGCGACTGCATAAAACGTGACCTCGTGCACGACAGCTGCACAGAGAAGAGCTGCTCGGATGTTGTCGTGTCGTCAGGTTCTGATTTATTTATTTATGTTGCTCACCTTGATGGATCGATGCCCTCCACTTCGCTCCCCCCGTTTGTTATATGATTTTCCACTGGTTTTCTGTTTGTCCAATGGCTGATTTATGTTAGTTTAAACACTTCAGTGTTAAAGCATGCAACAGAACATCTAACATGTTTATAGTTAGACAGTCTAACTCCGAGAGAAGTGAAGACATCCGTTCTCTCTGACGTCATTTTGTTCCCCTCGGAGAACAGAGAGCCTGCTCTATACACAAGCAGAACTTTTGGTCTCTTAGGGTAAAAAAAAGAAAAGTTCTTTGTGTCAATTGTGTGATTGGTCATAAATGTAAAGTGGGTGGGATTATTGTGGCCACACCGTGATCATCCAATATTTCCAGTGTGACAGCTAATCTCTCCTGGACAGAGGTGTGGGGGAGGCGTGCGTGTTGTGCAAACAGCGGGACCCGACGGTCGTCACAATGAAGGCCGACATCCTGAAATAAGAGGTCATGTGATGGTCGAAGGAAGTTTGTCTACAACATCTGCAGGCTACGTTCATTTCAGAATGAGATGAGCATCTAATCCTCTCTGTTAATGTTGTAAAAACATCATTATGCAAAGGTTTAATATTACCTAATGTAGCTGGGTTTTTTCACACCACTATGAGAATGTTTTATACGACTGAAAAACATTAGAAAACAGGTCCCTCTGCCTAACCAGAAAGTAGACTTCTGCTCTTTTCTCTATGTTCCATGCTGTACAACCAATGAGGTACTAACTACTGATAACTAATGCAGAAAAACACTAAAACTAATCAGCATACTATTCCTTTAATATTGCAGCTTGTTGAGGAAGAACCCAGCTGCCACCTGCTGCTGCTCCCCTTTGGTAATTGATCCAGTCCAAACAGGCGTGTAGCACCAATCGGTGTTCGGTTACAAACAATGAACTGACATCATGAGAGGCTGGCTGCTACATCGCAACACTTCTTATTAACACATGCACGTTAAGTCTGCTCTGTGACTAACTGTGTCGCAACTCAACCACCTCAGTGCTTACAAACACAACACTACCAAGCAACAAAGACATGTCAGTCCAACCTTAAAATGGGCAGCAAAAACAAAGAAGTACTGTCAAGAATAACAGCACAATGTTTTACCTCAAAGAGGAATGTGTTACAGTATCTACAAGTCTGGAGCGTTTCCATTCACAACATGGTGAACAAGCAGAGATAAGAGCATATAATAGAAACTAGAATCCACTCAGCTAAGGTAAACTTGGGGGAGAACACAAACACAACTCCTACTGATAAAAACAGATTTGGCACAAACACAACTCACCAAAATACGCGACAAAGTCCAACGGCCATAAAGAGTCTCGGTGATAAGACCCGGAGCGCAGAAATTGATGAAGACATGCTCATCAAAGGCTGGAGTTTGACCCGACAATCTGTTCACAGGTTTTGTTGGTTGTTTTTTTTTTTTTAAATCAACAAGGACCTCAAATACACAGTTATCCCACAATATCAAAGCATTATAGACTTTCACTCTCATTACTTTTACAACTTATAGGCCTGGAATTATTTGAAGAAATGCATATCACCTGACACATTTAACATATGAGTTTTAGGCTGAGATCATCTTATCAGAATGTAAAGTTACAGCTGTTTTGGTCAAATTTGGTATATTATGGTGCAACCTCATTCAAGCTGTCATACTCAGGAGGGGTGAAAATGACTTTCAGCTACGACCACTAGGATTGGGCAATATTGATAAAAATTATCTCATTTGATTGTGGCATTTAGATGATAACAATTAATATGATGATTAATAAATGATCATTGCACTTGCATGTGGCCAACGTCGTGGCCTTGGTCGCAATTTTGTGGCTTTTCTTGTACTTCGATTTATCTCTGTGATTTGGGAAATTAAACAAGTTTGCAGGGTTAGTGTTAGCTGCTCCACGCCGCTTTCAGCTATTGATAGAGTGTCGTGGCAGTAATTGCATCTGGCAAATATTAATTGTTGACAGTTTTATGACAATTAATTGCACATGATACGATTTTGCCCAACCCTAACTGCCAGATCATGTTTTAACTTAATACCTGTAAAACTGAATGGGTTATAACCATTTTTGTGTTTGCAAAAGGTCAATTAGCTGTGATACCATTTTAAATTAATGATTAAAGTTAATCAGTTGTACATGTACTCTGATTATTTTTTATAAACGTTTCATTGAAATTTGTCCAGTGGTTCATGGGATATTTTGGTAACAGACAGACACACACTGACATGGGCAAATACCGTCCCACCTTCACCTTTACAACAGACGATAATGATAACAGAAAGAAATCAAAATTTTTCTTTAAAAACATAAATCTGATTTCCAGTAACACTAAAGTCGGTGCAACACTGTGAATTTTTAAAATAACAATTTGCACTGACAGTGACATGATTGGATGATGTGCCATGTTTCTACTGTCCAATCTTTTTTTTTTTCCTTTGCTCCATGCTCAGGACTAAAATGTGCCGTTTTGTGTATAAAAGATCAATAAAGACAGGGCAGCAGTTCTAAACGCCTGCGACCCTCTTTAATTAGAGATCAGTTGAAGGCTAATAACTAGCCACTGTGAGAAAATAGGTCAAAGATGCTGGAGACACAATAACCTTCTGCCTAATGGCGTGTCGTTGCTGATTAGTTGTCTTGACTGTGTTTTGACTGTGAAAACACCTGGTTTCAGTGTCGTCCCGGCCTTCACTCCTGCAGCCAGACGGGTTTAGGCTTTCATGTTTGACGGACTAATATACTGTGAAGCTGTCACCAACTGAGTAAACAGAGCTCTCCCAGACAAATACATGTTAAAGTGGACAGGTGCAACCAGACTTGTCATCTGAAACTACGGAGGTGCTGTGTACACACACACACACCTACACAAACCTCCATCACACATCTCTCTGGAAACAAATGTCATGTCAGGGCAACATATTTTCAACCACGATTTTGTGTCACGTTTTAGATTAAAAAACAAAGCTGAGCTTTTTTTTCCCCTGTTTAACATCAATTTGCATGCTGCCTGATTCCATGGTTTTATTGTTACACTGTGCAAATGTGGAGCCACACCTTAACCAGATGCAAACAAGGCACCAACATAAAGCCTTCACACAGACGTTTCTTGATTTAGTCTTACCATTTATGTAAACAAACATCAAATCTTTTATTTTTTTTAATTACAGGGAACTGGTATTTAGGATTCTAAATATTTCAGCAAAAACGCATTTCATTTATTAGTATATTTGGTATAATAACACCACCTTCCAAGGAAGAGTCTCAGTGTTTATAGTTCTCAAACTAAGCGTTTGTCCCACCTGGAGGCACTGAACGCTCAATGAAAGCACCTGTATGCTTTTTGTTTATATGAACGTTTTAATAGTATTACCTTGACTATAAATAATGCTTCAGATAATGACAAAGTCACAAATAAATGGCAGCTTTTCAAAAATTCATTTGTCACGCACATGTTGAACACCATCTCTTGCTTGTTCACCACAAATCGAGTCCAGGATTTGTTTGGAAATATTTAGGCTTTCAAAGATCCCGACATTGGGACAACAAAAGGTCAGTTTTTTAATTTAAAAAGTTTTAGCTCAACAAAGTTTAAACATTTTTGAGATTTTAAGTAATCAAGAGTGCTTTATTATATTTTCCTTTTTTGTTTGTTTGTTTTGTTTTATCTGATTGAAAAGATACAAATTTGAGAGTTATCATGTAGATGGAATTAAATTGAATTTTTATTAAAGATTCAACCAAGCACAGATATGAAAATTTCAGCCGATATCAATATCCGATATAATTATTGCCGTTATGGCCGATAACCGATATTTACCAATATTACACAAACTATATTATACACATACGCACAAACACACTTGGGTCTTTTTTTGATATCGTAAATAAACGACCAGACCTCTGACATGGCTCCCTACTTCAGTTATTCCTGGCTACGCAGCTTTCAATACCACTATTACTGTATGATCAAACAGATGCCGCTCAACCAACCATTTCACCTCCCAAAACAGAAACACAAAGCTAAAAAGTGGGAAAACAAAATCGGACGTTAATATCAGCGCAGTTTTACATATCGGATCGATACCGATATTCTAAAAAATGACCAATATCAGTCGATATCGATATTAATGCCGATATATCGTGCATCCCTAATAGAAATGAATAGTAGGCCAAGAATGGAGCTTTGGGGAACCCCATATGTGAGGAGAGTGGTGGTAAATGATAAAATATAAATAATTTGTGGTAATAAAAACTGTGAGAAAGAGGAGGAACATTATTAAGCTATATTAAAGCTGAACTTTTAAAGTAGACATATGATTTTAAAGACTTCTTTTTCACATTTAAATCATTCAGTTGGTGTCTATATAAAGTGGGATTACAATGCTTTGGTCTGAATTCCTCTTGTTTTAACTTTACTTTTCTGACGTGTGTCTCAAAGCAGCTCATTTTGATGATTTTAAATCCAAACAAGGCGCTTCACACCCCGACTCCCTCCAGCTTCCAAACCAATTCACTGTAGTTGGATATGTGGGTTATGTCTGTCTAGCAGCGCAGAAACGTTCTATTTAAAATGAATTAAAACCATGGAAGACTTGTCCATCCAGCCTTACATAGAGCGAGAGTCTGACCCAGAACCAGAGGAGAATGAAGACGACAATATTATAGTTGTTTAGTCCAGACCTTATTTGGCAGTTCAGTTGCAAATAATTTGACATAATAGAAAAATAGAGGAAATAAAAAAACTGACCAGGCTGAAAAATATGACCAAAAAGAATATAAAGATATCCAAACTAAACTAAAACTAAGTCCAAGTTACTGTGAATAAATAAAACAAATTTAGAAGTAGGAAGTCTGACGCTACCTTTAAAAACTAAAATTTGTTCATATTTGATGATCACTCTGTGGCTGAGACTAAAACTGAACCTTTTTGATTACGGTGTTAAAAAAAGGACACAGATCTGTGATTTGCATCTCAGATTATTGTCAGTCCAACAATGAAACTGGGTACAATTTGGTTGTTTGAGAAAACGAAACAAATAGAAAAAAAAAGCATTAATAATAAATTTTCAATGAAATGTTTTTAGTGACATAAAGATTACACATCTATCATTACATAACTCATAAATCTCTGCAGACTCTCACAAGGCTAAAGACAGATAAAAATCAGGATTATGAAGTTTTTTTTCTCCACCACAGTAAACCTGGGAAACATTTCAAAACCTGTTTCAGCTCACCCGTCATAAATCAGCTTCACACATTTCTCATGTTTAGGAACGCAGCTTTTTGTGAATGTGTGTAATTACGCAAATGGATTAATCAGAGGTGACGTTCTGCTCATTTGTGATCGAATCATTCAAACATACCAAAGATGAGATGATAATCAGCAGACACAAAGTGACAAAGATGTTTATTAAGTATCTGATGAGACGCTCAAAATTGATGTGGAAACCAACCTGTGGCTGCAAATCCAGATTTTGTCATCTGAGAGATGCTGAGAGAACATTGTGTGGTGGTGATCTCATCCCCAGACCGATTACATGATTCATGTCTGCATGTCTGTGCAGTGCACTTTGTTCTCCCACATATGATTCAGTTCCTTTGAAATAATTAGTGATATCACAGCTTTACATACCTGCTAAACACTGGATCAACATAAAAAACACATAAAAAACAGAAAAGTTAAAATTGGCTCAACACCTTTTTCTAATTTTAACACATATAGGCTTACTATGATGATTGCAGGCATAAAGAATGTAATGTTTTAAAGAGGTTTGGCACTGATGTATACTAAAACAAGGAGTTACTTCAAGGAAGTCATGTCCACTGCTTCCTTACATTTCAAAGTTTTAAATGAAAGTTCCAAGTTATCTGTTAGAACTCAAAGTAAGGTGCTGTGGAGGATTCTCTACAACCAAGTCAAATCTTAGCTGAATATCTTTAAAACTGTCTGAGTTGTAGCCATTTTTGTGTTTGCTATAGTTGACTAGTGGTAACGGCCATCTTGAATTGTGTTGATTCCCAAAGTTAATCAGTTGTAGATGTGCATCCAATGATTAGTTTATGAGTGTTTTGTTTAAATTCTTCCACTAGTTTGTGAAATATTTTGCTAACAGACAGGAAAACGACACACATACAGAAGTACTTACATTATCGCTTGCATTTCATGGTGACAAGTGACAAATATCTACAGTCTGACACGCTGGAGACCAAGTCAAGACCAAGTTGTTTGTAAAGAAGCTTAAATCATTTATTAAACTCACCACATATCAAGATCAAAAACTGGGACAGAAATAGAAAGAGCCTCAGGCACTCAGCAGTTTTTTTTAATTGAACTTCCTTTTGAAATTTGCCAAAATATGAACCTGGTGTCTTCTTTTGAATATAAATGTCATGTGACTTCCTAACCGTTTCCTACAAGGACAAATGATTGTCATATCTGATTTCTTGGAAAGACTCCTGGAAGACGTGCAGTAAGTCGAAACCAGCGGAGTGGCTGGCAGTCGTAGCTGCATCCAAAACTTTTGTTCAGTCGGTTACTTCTCAAACACCTTTTGGACTTTTAGAACTGTTTCGTTGTAGTTTTTCACCCATTTTCTTTCCCCACGAACCCTAACATCCTGAACAGGTTGCAGGTCCATCACAGGGACACACAGAGACAACTGTGTCAAACAACTAAACACTCTCTCACTCACACCTAGGGATAATTTAGAGTTACCAATTAACCTAACATACATGTTTTTGTTAAAACCAGAGAAAAACTATGTGTGACAAATATAGAAATATTTCATAAGCCAGTGTAAAGATTCTGCTGAAACTCTAAAAAAATGAACTTTCGAGCGTCAACCCATTCAAGATGGCCACCACATCAAAGCAACCTCAGCAAACACATAAATGGTTCTAACTCAGCCTATTTTACAGACACTGAGCTAAAGGTTTGTGCGAAAATAACTTGGCATCATTACCAACACATAATCCAAACACTACACTATGTGCAACATCTTTGTTCAAAGCTTTGGCAAAATTTCTCTTGAACCACTGAACAGATTTGAGTAAAATTCTCATAAACTATTGACTGGCTGTATGTCTACACCCTAATATTTGAAGCCAAACTAACTCAATTTTGTAGATGTTGAGCTGTAAGTTGATATGGCAGTAGCTGAGAGTCGTGTGCAAAAGATTATTTACGAGGTTTGACCAAAATGTCCTTTCTCAGCATGAGCTGATCTTAGTTATTCCCAGTATGGAAGGTGGCAAATGACCTGCATTCCTTCAACGAATTCATATTGCATTTATTTTAATAACTTTAACTACAGAAGTTAACAGTTATATGAATTTGTTTCTGCTCTAACTCCCTACATCCTATTAACTGAACATAATTATGGATCATGTCACTTTGCACCACAGAGAAGAGACCAGGTTGTTGCCTCACGAGGGTTTCTATAATCCGGTGTTAATCACAGCTGCACAAAGCTGCTCTGCAGTCAGCCAACAGCCTCTGCAGAATAAATTTTATACTAAAAATATTCAGCATCAAAGAACAAGAAGAACAAGGAGGAGGAGGAGGAGGGGAAACATGCACAAAACGAGGTCTGATGTTCCAAATTTAGTTCAAGAAGCATCTTTATCCCAGAAATAACTACTTCTTGAGTACATATAATAAATGTAAAAATAACTGTCTGATTCTTCAGTTTGATTAAACCAGAGTTAATGAGCCTCAGCAGCGATGGGGCAGACGCTCTGCCCATAGTAACGGTCGTCAAGGTGAGACTCACTTTCTTTGACTCAAGGGGATTAGCTCGTCTTTACACGGGACACTCCCTCCTTCCATAAACAATACCCAGACGGCACACTGCTGCAGTGCACACCCTGTTATCAGATCACTGCCATTAGCTAAATGCATTACTGCTGCTGCGAGCATCCACACACATCCACACACACACACACACACACACACACACACACACACACGGTCTAGTACAGCTATCTTTATGGGGACCTTGCATTGA
>JARVJO010000111.1:995384-1006955 GCA_031762555.1 Cynodonichthys magdalenae
CAGGGTGGCTGGGCTCTCCCTTAGAGATAGGGTGAGAAGCTCAGTCATCTGGGAGGGACTCAGAGTAGAGCCGCTGCTCCTCCATGTCGAAAGGGGCCAGTTGAGGTGGCTCGGGCATCTGGTTAGGATGCCTCCTGGATGCCTCCCTAGTGAGGTGTTTCGGCACGTCCCACTGGGAGGAGGCCCAGAGGAAGACCCAGGACACGCTGAAGGGACTATGTTTCTCGGCTGGCCTGGGAACGCCTTGGGAGTCCCCCAGACAAGCTGGCCCAAGTGGCTGAGGAGAGGGAAGTCTGGGTTTCTCTTAGCCTAGGCTGCTGCCCCCGCGACCTGACCACAGATAAGCGAAAGAAAATGGACGGACGGACAGACTATGTATCCTGAGTAGCACCAGTAGTAAATGCACAACAATTAAAAAAAAAAGAAACATCATCACAGAACATCACAGAAAAACAGCCACTGAATATACATTTTAGACTGGCAGATAAATGCCATTAGCAAACACAAAAAATGGAACTGACTCAGTCGGTTTTACAGAAATTGAGATAAGCACTCACACACAGGTCTTCATCGGTGGGCGATGTTGTTGTTAGTTATCTCAGAGACGTTTCAGGCTTTGTTGAGCCAGCTACCACAAATTAAGTCCAGCTGGGTTGAATTGGCTTCATAATACACCCCTCTGGTCTCACAGCGGGAGTCATTACTCTGAATGTGTTCTGTAACAAGTAAACACCATAAACAAAATCGTGTCCTATTTATACTCAGCCCGGGATCCATGCTGTCCATGTATACATAACAGGTAAGATAGTTGAGGATGCTTTGGGTTGAAAAACATGGATGTCAGGGTAACTAACTCGGGCTGTTTGCTCTGTTCCCCGATCAGTATTTTGTGGTGTGGTGTACCTCATCCTTCTGAATGGGCCACTGAATATTTGTACACAAGTAAATACTGGTTTACAAGTCCTGCTGCTTCCATGGCTACGAAACACACAGATGACCTCATCATCAAAACGCTGTTTTCATTAGAGAGGCTGTAACTCATTCACATGCAGAACTTTTTCATATTGTTGAAGCATATTAAAAAACCTGTGTTCCATGCAGTTAAATCAAAAGATCAGTGTGAGCTCTTATTATGTAAAGATTGGCCACAATTTAAATGGTTTCTGTGTGAATTTACACACCATAATATCACAAAATAAATTTAATAAATTTATTTCCTGAGGGGAGTTTTTTTATTTTCACTACGTAGGGCCTCAAGTTCAAGAAAATGTTTTCTCAAAAACACACCTTGATTTATGACAGGGTTCAAAGAGAGTCTATGTCATAAGGAAACAGACTGTAAGATAAAACATCAGACAATTATCTTCTTTTACCAGAAAAATGTCAGAGTTGGAAAAATAATTCAGTTCCTGCTTCTGAGTTTCTGAAGAAGTGAGCTCTGCATAGCAACCTGCACCAGTCACAGGTTGGACAAAGAGTGGGAATCTCAGGTATGTGTTAACAATCTGTGCAAAAATACAGGTTTTATTAATAAAACAGCCAAACAGATTTCATTAGAAATAAAGTATGTTCTCAAATTACAAAAACTTCACGTTAAAAGATTTTTCGAACTGTCTCTCCAGCCTGATTTAAAGCCAAAAAAAATTTTTTTTGGAGTGGGGTGTTTCTCACAAATCAAAAATGTTCCAAACTCATTAACCTAATTCTTATTTGGGCAACAGTCTGTCCACTAAATAAATTGGTGTCGTGCCAGTTTGAATGGATCAAGTGTTGACACGACACCTTCGAAACACAAAGTCATAACTCATGTTGTCCCACTGAACGCCGCCTTGTGCTGCTCACAGCAACCTGCAGAGTGTGAGCAGCAGCAGCAGCAGCAGCAGCAGCAGCAGCAGCAGCAGGGAAAGAGTTTAGCTTTGGTAAAGGCAGACCTGAACATTTGCGTGAAACCGCAGCGAGACTGGAGGTCAGCAACCAACCTCGATTTTTATCTCCTGCAGCTCAGGGAGAAGAGCAGAGATGTAGTCGGTGTTTATTTGGAGTCAGGAATGAGGAAGTTTTAGGAGAAACTTATCTAAAATGTGTCGACAAGCAGCGTCAGCAGGACGTTCTGTAGGAATAATCAGCCGCTGTTATCTACAACACAAGGAGTTAGCTTCCCCTGTTGTTGGTATGTAGTATTAATAATTTAAAGACACAAGTGGTTTTAAATATTTAAGTCACCAGTGGTGGTTGTTGTCCAGTCGAAGGGTCGAGGGTTAGATCTCCAGCTAGAAATGCCCCTGTGCGAAACACAGAACCCACCCACCCCACTTCCCACTAATATGCTTGACAAGATTATAAAAGTGCTGTATACCTATCCATCCATTTTCTTTACACACTTCTCCTTTCTGGGTCATGGGGGTCACTGGTGCTCATGCCCAGAAGTCACTGTGCGAGAGGCGGGGGACACCCTGGACAGATCGCAAGTCCATCAAAGAGACACATAGAGAGAAACAACCACTCAGACTCTCACTAACCCCAACCACAGGGACAATTTAGAGTATACCATTGAACGTGGCTTGCATGTTTTTGGTCTGTAGAAAACCCACAAGTGCACACGAGGAGAACATGCTAACTCCACTCAGACAGGCCTCAGACCAGGAGGTGAGAGGCAACAGCTCTAACCACTCTACCACTGTGCCACTCCAGTGATGATATAGTGTGTTAAAATGACACTAGAAAGGACTGAATGGGTGTGAATAGATTATTGAGAAACTTTGTCAAGCATAAACCTAGAGACGTTTTAAAAGGCTCCATACACTATTTACTACAGATTACTTGTGGTAAATGATATATGACCTTTGTTCCATCACAGTGCACCCTCTTAACCCTGTGGTAGTGATGGCCACTGGTGCTATAAGAGGGAAAAAAATGACACAAATTTCTAATTATCATTTTTTTTTGTCCTGCTGCTAGATTCAGGTCATTAAAGGCCAAGCTCTCCAACTGCCCTGCCTTTTGTCTTACATTTGTTTACGTTCAGACAGAAAAGAACGAAACAATAGATGGGAACCATGTGGTAAACTGTTGGCCCGGCAGAGTCCAACCACCCGCTGAGCAAACGTCAAAGGTCTCACTCACTGTATGAGCACGGGATGTGTTTACAGACACCAGGAACGCATTAACTCCGGCAACATTACAATGGTTTTGGATTATAGTGGAACTGACGCCACATCAGATTGTGACCAGATCAACAGCTTTTTTCCATTCAGTGGAAAGAAACATAATAAATTTGCATTTCATCAGAATATGAACAATTTTCATAGGAAGTATAAAGCTGGTTCCCAAACCCCTTGTAAAAATTCGTGCACACTTGGAGTTTAGCGAGAAACTGATCTCAGCAGTTGATAATTACTGTAAATAACAAACACAAAACATTTGATTCCTGTGAAGAAGATGCTCTCGTGATTGACGTTGGCTAATCAATGGTCTACAGCTTGCTGATGTCAAATCTTCAGTAGGACCTCAGAACTGATCTTGAAGTGGGTGGGACCACCCAATGGAAAGAATGAAGTCTCAGCTGCATCGAGTCAAGCTAATGGAAAAAGACCATCAGTGTGCATACCAACCTGGATAGACTTATATCCTTACAGCTCATTAAAACAATGCACCCTAAGAATAAAAACATCACACAAACTGAGTGGTGTGGTGTACACAGTCCAATCAGGAACATTCAGACCCATAGGGGAAACTAGACAACTTCTCCACAGACACGTAATCCACTCTCATCTCAAAGATAGGACACACTCACTGAGGACAGTTACTTCACAGAACCTGAGCATAAAACTATATACACATATATATATTTATATATAAACAGATGCGGTGAGCTCAGGTTTCACATATCTTTCTTCACAGGTGGCTTTTCAACCATCCACAGCTGAAAGCATGTGATCACAACACTCCACATGTTGGTCAAGTTGGTGTGAATCTCTCAGCAAGCTGAACCACTACAAAAAGTAAGAGAGGTGGATCAGTGACCTCTGTGACCTTTGACCTGAAACTCCCAACTAAAGAGCATCCTTAAAAAAACAAAGCTTAGCTGCCTTAGCTGCCTTCTGGTCAAACACCTTGTTTGTTTGTTTTTACAAGCTGTCTCATCTTTAAATGCAATGGTTCAAACTTAGAAAAAGAGCTCCTTCATGATGAGTTTTAAAGCAATGATGAAAACAGTTTGAAACACACTTTTAATCTAAAATCTAAATAAAATATGCATTAAACAGATCAATTTAAGGGTTAACTGACAAATTCATATTTTTTCCCAAGCCAAAGACAGAATTATATGTTTTGCTATTTTGAATATGATGATAATTGGACTGAAGAACCAGCTATCCGCTTCTCTTAGCTGGACCGCGGTGTGTTTGAGTGTGTGTCCGCCCTGAGGAGGCGCTGAAGCGGCGTGGCGGGACTGCAGAAGCCAGCTACCCCTCCAAAAAACAAACAAAAATAACAATAATAAAAAAAAAACACCCGACTTCCAAAAGCACCACGCTTTCACCAAGCTGTGCATCACAGCACGTCTTCAACTTTAAAGAGAGCCGGAGAGAACTCACCTTTGAGACGGTCATGTGTCGCAGCGAGCGGCGGAGGCAGGTGGAGGTTTGAATCCAGGAGGAGGAGGGCTCTCCGCGCGGCCGAGAAGCTGCTGCTGCCGCTGCTGGAGGTGGAGGCTCCGGTTCTGTGATTTATGGAAGGACTTGGTATATCACCAGCTGCATGACTGGAACAAAGTGTCACCGTGAGGGAATGTCCCAGAAAGAGTTAAAAACTAAATCAAACCTGAAAAAAACCCCTCAGAAAACAGGACGATTCCCAACGACCAATGGAGGAGTGGATGAGGAGGAGTGATGCTAACAGATGCGACGGGAGGAGGAGGGAGGGGCGAAGCAATCAGGTGAAGCTTCCGCAACTTTAACACTCCTGCTGCCTTTTGACCCAAGGACAGCAGGAGGGTTAAAGTTAGTGCATAAACGGGACCCATCTGTGTGCGGAAGTCCAGGATACTGAACAGCATCTGAATTTAGTTACAACCGTGTTAAATAAGACGACCCATTAAGTTTGGATCATTAAAAATTCATGAAGCTCACAGATGTCAGCTTAGATTCTTGTTTTGCGTCTTCTGGGAAAAGTTGGGACTTTGAATATCTCATAATTTGCAGCTCATAAAATCATCAAGAATCTGGAGAAATCTCTGAGCTCCGAGAATAAACCTGAAACTTGATATATGCCTGACAGCTTTCTAACAACTGAAGAATAGAACTGTAATTAAAGGACAAAATACTTAGGAGAACCTAGAAAAACTCATCCCTGCATATATATTTTTAACTGACTTGACTATTGTAAAACAAAATATAAACTGGTCTTTCTAAAAAAAAAAAAAAAAAAAAAGCAATTTCATCACATCAGTTCAGTTCGGAGGTTCTTGCACGCACAGAATTCAAAATTTTGTTGCAGGTTTACAACCATAATTCACCTGATTTTCTGCTGCACTATGAACCATTAACATTTCTGGGGTCATCTGGCTCAAATCTAATAATTTCTGTTCTTAGAGTCAGAACCAAACATAGGCCTACACCAAATGTGTGAAACTAAGTAAAGTGAAGGACTTTGGCTGGTTTTCTGCCCAGTTTTGACCATTTTCAGAAAAATGCTTTTCTCTTTGACCCCACTGATTTGCTAGTTTCTTTGTGGAAGTTCACGACTGAATACCCTTTTACACCAAGTTTACATACTCGAGTTTTGTTTTTTATCTCCAATGTACCACTCTGTTCCTCATTTTAAAATGCATCCATCAACCATATTTAATCTGATTAAATGCCACATTACTTTTGTTGATCATTTTTGTGCAAACCTGTATTTTTATGAAGTTTTCTGTGTTCATGTTGGCAAAGATGAAGGACCTGCACTTAAACACAAAAGATGGCAGCATTTGAATCTCAGATTTGTTCGAACCCGAGGCCTTTAGGTGACCATGTTGTGCACTCACGATGGTCTTGTTTTCTATGGTCTTTGTGCCTCCAAGCTGATTTTGTAAATTCATTTTTCTGATCATCAGTACACTTCTACTCCAACTTTGTAACTAAATTCACTTCAAGACAAAATGTCAATACAATGATCTAATGTAGCTACAGCAGACTGAACAATAACAATGACAGAAACTGTCTCCAGCAACATTAAATTACTAATGCTGTTTTAAATGTACACACTATGAAAATCACCTTCATCTAAGGTCTCTGGTGCCCTCCAGTGGCAAAATACAGTCATTAAATAAGCATCAAAAGAACATCCTTTCACAAGACCCACAGAGAAAATACTTGCAGACTTCTGGATTTAGTAAAATTTAATTTATCTACAAATTTTCCTCCACATGGCATACAGATAGATTCTTCACTCATTTCAAGCTGGCTCTTAAATTGATAAGTTATATCATACAGAAGCTGAATGCCAGTCCAGGACCAAAAAGTTGCAAAAATACATCTTTTCGTGTTTTCCTGTCAGTGTTTTTTGCAGCATATTGCAGAGCAGTCTGGTTGAGCAAAACAAAGAGTGTTAAATACTGTAAATGTTGCTAAACATGAAGGCAGACAAATTCAGGATGCAGAAACGGTGACTGACATGTTGCAGATGGGCATACAGGTGTGATCAGCAGTGCAGGAAAAGGGCTTAAAGAGTTCAACAGAACAAAGATCCGTTTAGAAATGCTTTTTAAATCTTCTGATTTTTTCCAGATAAATTGTGCGTAAAAAATGTACAGGGTCTTCTGTCTGATTAGAAACAGCATAACAGAACATTGCAATAAACAGGAAACTGGTCAAACTGATGAAAAACATGGAGATGAATGCACTGACAAGTTCAACGAATTCTGGACTGAGTCCAAAAAAATGAAATATCTGCGTGAGATGTGACGAACACAAAAAAATCAAAAATGAACACAGCATGGCAGCTGGGAGGAGAAACTGCTACAATATATATTAGTTCTCTTCTTCAGTTTCTCAGGTGAGTTTCTGCAAGTCTTTTCTAGCCTCCTGAGAGACAAACTGATATCAGTTCTTCTCTTTAGTGTTTCTAGTCCTCATCTTCTTCGTCCTCCTCAGACGTCTGGTCCCTGGCATCAATGTCGTCTTCATCTTCCACCTGTAAGGGAGGAGCGACAGTCTGTCAGAGTTTTTTTCTGCGCTATCTTCGAAAATCAATTTCATCAACAGCCTTTTATTGTCTCACGGCTCGATGAAAAATTACAATTTTAGTCACAACTACAATCCCTTCACTGCATCTTTTATCTGAGACAAAACCTGCTGAATTCAGTAATTGATCTAAAATCTACTGCGACACAGAAAAGAAGGAACACATGTCTCAATATTTAGGTTTAAATACAAAACGTTTGAAACATTTTGGTGTAAGAGGGTTTTTTTCTCTACCGTCTCTCCCAGGTCTTTGAGCTTCTGTTTAAGCGAGTGGATTTTCTGGTCCTGGTCTGCCAGCAGCATCAGCAAGTCATCCTGCTCCTTCTTGGACTCCTGCAGCTCACTTTGAAGTTTCGTCTTCTCCGTCTGCAGGATGGCCACTGAGCTGGTGGCCGACGCCAGCTGCTGCTCCAACTCTGCCCGGCTTTCCTGCACAACAGAAGAATAGAAAGCAGGTGTTCGTTTGTGATGAGGATTTCTCAACAATAAATCAATAAAAACTTTTTAAAAGTTAACAACGCAGTTGGAGAGAAGACTTAAACAGCAGATTTACTATAGAAGGGAAAAAAAATCAACGATGCTGAATAGAAACTGAGTTAATTCATCAAGCTTTGAAGGAGGGAGACATTCATTAAACATTTGATTAGGCCACTTTTGGCTCAACGATAGTCGTTTCATTTCTGAAAAACAGGTTTGTGTGAGAACTGGTCAGTTTTATCAGTGCTGTTTGAAAGACCAGCAGCATAAAGTCAGACTGGAACTTATATATATTTTAGCTCACCTTGAGCTTCTCCGTTTCAGATGTCTGAGCTATGAGTCTGCTCTCCAGATCTGCTTTGGCAGTGCCGGATGTGCCGTCACTAGTGGGCGCCGTGTCCGAGGACTGAAAAATAAATTTAAAAAAATCCAATCAAACAAAAAAAATTAAAGTAAATTACGATGAATGTTGCGTTTTTTTAATGCCAGACTGATATCTTAGTTCAAGATTTTTACCACAGCTTCAACTTTTCTTAGCAGTTCCTGTCTCTCCATTTTCAACTGGTTGATTTCTGCCAACTGGGACTGAATCTGACTCTTTAAAGCATCCAGTTCCTGCAACAAATTTACACAAAAGACAACAAAGATATCTTCCGTTAAAACTAGTAAATTATTATTATTTTTAAACTATTAAAATAAATATCAGACCCAAAACACGATTTGTCCTGATATCTGTTCTTTGTGTGTATGGTTAATTTTAGGCAAAATCAATAATAGCAGGTTTCTGACCTGTGAATAAAGCACTAAATAAAAAGGTAAAAGGTTTGACTTCTCACCTGGAGCAGCTCTGTGTTGTCTGATCCTCCTGCTGGACTTTCTGTCTCCGCTGAAGATTTCTAAATTTACACACAGGAAATTGACAAGTTCAGCGCTTGTAGTCTAAGATTAGGTTTGTTGCTTTAAAACAGTGGGTCCTAAACTCTAATTTCTGACCCATAAAATATAACAGAGGCAAAGACTCAGACTATCACTGGTTGAACTAATAAACCAATCACAACAAAAAGCATAACGACTAAACCAACAGCCTCAAAAACCATTCTATTTGTATCACTTTATCATTGCTGTTTTTTAGCTTAGTAGCAATTATGGAAAATAAAAACAGATTATAAGCAACAGGCTTTAAATTTAATTTGAATTACAGAGACTATCCAGAAGTTCTAATTAACAGCAACATCTGGAGCGTTGTCTCATTTCTATTCATTCTTTTCAAGATGGGGTCTAAAAACTATGTGCATGTAAATGATTAATTACAATTTAATCTGAGCTGAAGGGTAAATACAACTTCAGTAAAAAATGTCAGGTGTAATCAGACTCTCTCTGGCAGCACATCACATCTGGATCTAAAACTCCAGGAAGGAAAAAAACAGAAATAAACACTGATTTCTACTAACCAGGCTGTCGATCAGCGAGTCTTTGTCACCGAGTTGTGTCTGAAGAAGAGCGTGCTGCTTCCGGACCTCCTCCAGCTCCTCTCTGAGCTGAGACAGCTCCTCTGTCTGCAGCCCGTTCACCTGAGAGCTTTCTCCCTGGTTACTGGACAGACTCTGGTTCTCCTTCCCTGAACAGATTCACAGACAATATACATGCACGAGAACTGTTAAAAACTAAAAACAGCTGATGTCTCATCAGTGGGAAAACAGGAATGATAAAGTGTGAAAAACATTAAAAAGTTGATAAAAGATTTCCTAATGCACCTGGGGGACAGGACCCACAGCTGTTAGCAGGTACTGTAGCAGAGAACCCACCTAATTTCAGTTTCAGGATGTTGTACTGGTCTTTGTGCTGCTGGATCTGAGACAGCTGCTGGGTGATGGTAGCTTGCATCTGTTCGTTCTGAGTGTTCATAGACATCATCTGTTCTTTCAGCTCCTGGATCTGAGCATCCTGATGACCACATAATCAGAAAAAGGCTTTCAACACATCAACTGTCATCACTGTTATTAACATTGAGGAACTTAAATACTTCTGAGGAGGAGTTCCTTTACCTGCTCTCTGATCAGCTCTTTGTACCGAGTTACAATGTTGTCATGCTGCTCTAATGTTTTCTTCACCTCCTCTTCCTTCTTCTCCTCCTCACTGGACTTGTGAACTGCTTTGGTTATCACACCTGTGTACAACAGAGGGGAGACCATCCTTTTTAAAACCCAGGCAAACTTTTCAGACCACCTTTGAACACGAGGACGAGACGTGACTGACCCTCCAGTTCTTTAACCAGTTTGGTGAACTCGTGGTCGAAAAGCATCTGCTCTGGAGACGGGAAAATGGGCTGCGGTTTCAGGGCCGCCCGCGAATACAGCTCGTGTTTGGTGATGAAGCCGAGCTTTTCTACAAAGTTCTCCTTTCCGATGCGCTTCTCGATCAGCTGCTTTAGTTTCTCCCTGAAAAGAGAGAGAGAAAAAAAAAAAGAAATGGAGCACATTCATTATTTTAAGAAAAATGTAATCTGTCATTAGCAATACAGAACAGATACAACGGCACCTACTTGGTGTAGTTTTCAAGCGAGTTGTCATTATAATAGATGCAGATACCAAGCAGCAGGGCACAAAGACCCTGCACAAGCCGCTCATCTTCCCCCAGGTTCTCGGAGATCTGAGCAGTCAGCTACAAGAGTCACCGAGTCAAGATTAGATTTAACTCAGAGTGAAACAAACAGAGCGTCCTGTTTGTGTTCAGTGCATGAGAAAAAACAGAAAATCTATCTGAAAGTGAAAGTGGAATAAAAATGCAGGTAAAAAACATTTTTGTGCAGCGAAGCTTCAAGGATACAAAGGGAACGTTGTCCTGATTGTGGAGAAAGTGCGTGACGGCAATCGGGCAGTTGCTGATCCAAGTGCACAGAAGCATGAGGAGGCCTACTCTGGTCTGGACTTTACTGCCCTGCAGAAAAACACAAACAGGAACAAATGCTGAGATGTGCTCCTGAAGAGTTACGATCAAATTCTACAGCCTTAAGCCTCTGAAAGAAGAGTGAAACTGGATAATGGTGGTTTAAAGTTTAGTCTGGCAAAAACAGGAGTGCCAAATCCTGGTCCTCAGTCTGCCATCCTGCATGTTTTAATTGTTTACCTGCTCCAACACACCTAAATCTATGACTGATTTACCTCTTCAACTTCTTCAGAAACCTGTTCATTACCCATTCATTCAAACCAGGTGTGTTGGAACAGAGAAACCTTAAGAACATGCAGGATAGAGGTCCTCAAGGACCAGGATTGGACACCACTGGGCTAAAACATGACCAAAAACTAAGTCAGAATTTATCTTTAAAACATCTGGATTAAACAATCAAAAATAATTAATTTAAAATTCCAGAGAGTCAAAATTAGCTCTAAATTAAGATTTTTCTCTCTTAGCTTAACTAAACATTTTTATCAGGCACTGAAATTATTCTGACAATTTAGTCATCTTAAAATATTTGAAATAAAAACTTTCAGATTAAATAAAAACAAGTTGATTTTTCTTGACAAAGAACAGTATTGTTAGAGTTATCCAATAATGCTTCAAATGACATCATCGATTAGTTATGATTAGAATTAGTTGCTAACAAAACAATAGGTGCAATAACATTTGACATTTTAGGAAGGGTTAGATCGTAAAAAACAAAACAAAACATGCAAGCATATAAAAATACTAGAGTATGTGTCTCGTTTCCTTATTTAACAACTGACTAAGCATTTGCAAATTAAATTCCCCCAAAAAAACAAAACAAAAAAAACAGCAGCTATCTGCACATGCACATACAGTGGGGAGAACAAGTATTTGATACACTGTTGATTTTTCAGGTTTTCCCACTTGCAAAGCATGTAGAAGA
>JARVJO010000111.1:1013894-1032315 GCA_031762555.1 Cynodonichthys magdalenae
TTACAGTCTTCTACATGCTTTGCAAGTGGGAAAACCTGAAAAATCAACAGTGTATCAAATACTTGTTCTCCCCACTGCATATGTGTCCCAGAACAACATGAAGAAATTGTTGTTTAATAGAACAGAAAGAAAAATATTTCCATAAAAATAACTTTAGGAAAGATTTTTGCTTTTAAGACAAATTAAAATGTTTACAAGAATGTTCTGCAGCTTTTTAAGTTGATTTGTCTCAGTAAGCTGTAGGGAAAAAAATATGAATTAAGCTGGAATGAAAAAAAAAGATAAAACATAACGGCAATAAAGTCTGCAGCTTCAGGCTGATGCATTAACACTTAATGCACAGCATGCGATAAAGCAACACGTTTTCCTGCAGTGATACGATTAATGCTGAGCAAGTCTGAAGAACTGAGTGACTATGTGAAAGAGCAAAAAGAAACTTATGTTATGTCCTACAGTGACTTATCAAAATCACCTTTTCAGCTTTTGTCTCCAAATGTGACGTAAAGCGAAAATGAGGAAGAAAACAAAGACAGGAAATGACCACCAAGTGTCAAATGAGCAAACAGTTGTGTTTGTTTATAAACAGCTACTTAAAACTCGTAAAAAAATACATAAATTAAAAAATTACTTCAAGTTTTTAAACACATTAAACAAAAGAAACTGATTCAAAACAAAAACATAAATAATGACTTGAAATTATCAAATAAAAGCAAATGGTAAAGTAGACATTTCAGGAGAAACTGGCCTGCTCACCAGTAAAAGCACTGTGCAAAAGTCTTGAGTTGTTCCCTATTTCTGGCTCTTTTAATCAATGTTACAGACATCACCACTTTTCTTTTGTGAAAAGTTTAACAAAGCATCAACACTCAGAGCTTTAATGTCCAAAAACACCCCAAGTTTTCACAGCTTAAAAAGGAAACAGAGCCTCATTATCAAGGCTTATAAAAAAGGTAACATTTGTTATTAAACAGCTCAAAACAAGTTATAGTAAACCAGATGCTCATGTACAGTTAGGAGGAGCTTTAATATCATTAAACCTGCTATGGTTTGTAGGAATTCATCTAATAACCAAGACAGAACAACAACAGCGAAGATCTCTCACTCAAAAAAGTAAAGACCCCAAAAAAACTGCAACATGCTTCCTGAACAAACAGATATAGGCTAGCAGGCTTGCAGCACAGTAACCATTAAATTTTAGGCAATAGTCGGTGTTATGATATTAGCAAAGAGAACAGTAAAAACAGTGTGATGCCCCTCTCCTCCACACTTCAACCAAGTGTTAAGTTGTTAATTTCACAATCCTCAACTAACAAACGCAGTCAGAGAAGACAGAACATTCTTATGTGTGAGGAATGTACTCATGTCAATGTTTATTGGCTTTGCGCACCCCCACCCTGCGCGATTTGGGCCCAGGCAAACATGCACAAACATTTATTAAATTATTATTATTATTATTATATGCCATGACCTTCATGAGGACCTGTTCTGTAGGATAATGCTAGGAGAAACGCTGTATGTGATGAACTAGGACTGAGCCTTTAGTTAGGGACAAAGCAGGACACTAAAAAGTTAAAAGGAAGCAAGATCCACCAACATGTGGGCCACAGAGACCCCTACTATTAATGCCAAGCCAAAATAACCAGAACAACTGCCACCCAAAGACATAAGATGCACATATACACACACTACAAACGCACTTTACTTACCCGCCGGACGATCTTATCACCCTGCAAAACCGTATCAGTATTAAACCTTTGTAAGTCTGCCAAAGGTAGTCCTGTTTTTACACAAACCTATTCCACCAAGACACACATAACCTGTTTATGAGTGTAAGGCATGTCCTACCTGTGAGAGGATGTTGGTGCACTGCTGCAGCAGAGAGACGGGGGGCTTGCCCAGACTGGTGGCCAGTTGAACCCTCAGCAGCTGCTCCTTCTGAGTGAGGTTGTCCTGCAGGGCGTGAGCCAGGGCCACAGCAGCACACCAGTTGGAGAGAGAGTCTGCTGAGAACAGGCCTCCACACAGCAGCTGACCTGCTGAGATGGAATTAGCTGAAGGGGGAGAAAAAAAAATGAAAGCATTCAGACAAAAACTGTTAAGAGAGCAAATCCAGTACAGTCAAGGATATAAAACAAACTATTCTTACCATCGATCGTGGAGGGTAGCAGTGTAGCCACTATCTCACCCTGGCCTTTCTGGTTTTTGTAAAGGAAACACTGGAAGCAGTAAAGGACCGCACAGCGAAGCACAAATGGTTGCCTCTCATTCACCATAGACATAAGCAGCACTACAATAGCTGGTCTGTGGACAATAAAGAGTAAAAGCTCACACACCAAGTTCATCATATATGAACAGAAGGGTGAGCTAATGAATTGGATAAATTACCGTGGTGGATTTGAAGGAGCGTTAACCGAAGCAAAGTAGTCCTGGTTGACCTGTGAGCCTCTGATAACTTCGGAAACAGTGTTTATGGTCTGAAAGGAAGCAACCAGACTAAGAGTAAAGAAACTGAGCAGGAATAGGACACATTATGACGGGTTATTAACAATATTATTACCTCAGTGAGGATGTCAGCAGGCACTCCGGTGGCCATGAGGATGGTGCACAGCTGCTGCAACAGATCACACTGGAACATGCACTTCTGACAGCTGGCTGTGGCTCCAGGTGAGTTTACTGGCGACACCATCACTCGCACCAGCTGGGATTACAACATAATTTAAGAGGTTTAAATATTGTACAATCAGATTAAATCAACCTCAAATGTAGCGATTGTGTTTTACCTGCAGCATGAGGTGAAGGTTAGTGACTTTCTGAGCTGACCAGCCTGAGTTATCGTCGCCGACCTCAAACCAAGGCTTCATTCTCTGGATGTAGGAGCCCTCTTTGAAGAAGTTCTGGTTGGAGCTGTTGTTCTTTAACAAGTTGAGCAGCAGCAGCAAACAATCCTCCACCACAATGCCTGCACATTAGTGCCAAGAGAAATCAGAAGACAAAAATATATGTATCCTTCTGAATATAAGTTACAGGATTTAATAACTGTTTTTCAGTGTTTTTCAGTTCTGTGGTCAGTTTTTTTTTACCTCCATCACTGCTGCCTTCTTCTGTGATGATGTCAAGGAGGCGTTCAAATGCGTTCTCAAATGCCACGATTTTCTGAATGGCTGCGTTGCCTTTGGTCAGCTGCTGCAGCAACAGCAAACCCTGTCGGAAGCAGAAAACAGGATTGTCAACCACTCATACAAGCTTTTGACACATAATTTCAGAGGATTTTAAAGTTTTTTTGACTGTAGAACAGGAGAAAAAATATATATATACACTCACATCGTTGCGAATGACTTCTCTAGAGTCTGCCAACAAGTCCATCAGTCTGGAAACACCTGTAAAAAGAAACGAAACATGGTTCTTACTAAAATATGAATAAAAATCAACTGTTCTGTTGACAGACGTAAGAAAAAAAAACAAGTCTAAATGACACAGGAAGTGACTGGTTTAAAAGAGAAAGTTTGATTCAGAGACAAGAAGAAACTCACCCATGGGGCTGACGAGGATGATACCCTGCACCTGAACACCCTGGTTCTTCAGGAGGGCAGTCAGTAACTTCACTCCAGGCCAGCGAACATGGAAGTCGAACTCCTTCAAGAAAATAAATAAATCACATCAGTTTGTAAACACAGCAGCTGCTGTTTGACAAAATGTAAAAATGATGCTTTACAAATGGAGCAGGACCAGAACAGTACCTCCAACAGGGTGAGCAGTAGGGTTATGTGTTCGGGGTCCTGGATGAGCTTCTCTGTAAACTGGGCTCCGAGGTCATCTGCCTGCTTCTGAGCATTCTCATCTGAGAGAGGAAAACAAAAGCTGAAATAAGAAATGTTGTCTATAACACAAGTCATTGAGTGGGTGAAAAAAACTGCCTCATTTGTCCACAAGTTAAGAGACAAAAACTGAATGCTGGTAACTTCTTAAACTGTTTTGAAACTGTGCAAATAGGAACAGAAAGTGAAAATTACAGTGACTTTACAAGAAAACTGAGCAGGACACATAAATGTGCACAAACTAAAGTCAACAAAGAGATAAAGGAAGAGCTGAACAGATAGATTATTACAAAGGGAACTGATAAATATTAAACACAATTGGCTAAATTTGACTTTAAAAGCTGAAAATTTAAAATAGGGATTCACCGATATGAACATTTCAGCTGATATCGATATCCAATATTATTATTGCTGTTATGGCCGATAACCAATATTTACCGATATTACACAAACACACTTGGGTCTTTTTTTGATACCGTAAATAAACAACCAGACCCCTGACATGGTTCCCTACTTCAGTTATTCCTGGCTATTCAGCATCAATATCACTATCATGACCAAACTGATGCCACTCAACCAACCATCTCCCCTCCCAAAACAGAAACACAAAGCTAAAAAGTGGGAAATCAATATCGATCGTTGATATCGGTCTAGTTTTAAATATCGGACCGATACAGATATTCTAAAAAATGACCAATATCGGCCGACACCGATATTAATGCCGATATATCGTGCATCCCTAATTTAAAAAAGGTTCGTGAGATCATACAGATCAGTTTTAAAATTAACAGCAAAAACACTGCTAATAACTGAGCTCTAAAATCCCTGCTTTAACCAAAAACCAATTAGATACCTACAACACTTGCCACTGCAAAATCCCAATTAATATACAGGTTTTAAATGTATGTTTAGGAGTGGGAGGTAAAATCTACTGATAGATGCATCTAGGATGTGAAAGTTTCTGAAAATATTTTTAAATCTTTTTAAAAAAAAAAAAAATCGATTTTGTTGACGTCTATAAATTTATGTTGAAGGAACAGGAGAGGCAAGACTCAGATGGGTGGAAGTGCAGAGATCAGACCATCCTTGGCAGGAGTGTCTAATATTGGTCCTCAAGGGCCACTATCATGCATGTGTTACTTGTTTCTCTGCTCCAACACATCAGATTTGAATGAATGTGTGGTTAACAGGCTTCTGTAGAACTTAAAGAAATGAACATTGAATCAGGTGTGTTGGAGCAGGGAAACATGTAAAACATGCAGATTAGAGGCCCTCGAGGATCAGGACTGGACTCCCCTGGTTTATGGCGTGCACAGAAGAGATACCCTGAGTGAGATATACAACTGAATGCAAATGAATTGTAAATATACAAATACTTCTTTTTGCTAGTCACACAGAGGAAGTAGGGGGTTGCATTAAGATATTCAAAATGCACTGATAATCCTTTCATCATCTCGCGGAACAGGAACTGAATCAAATTTTGAAGTGCCTAAAAACTCTTACACCTAATGTTTGTATTTCTATTTATTGTCAACACAAGTTCTCTTTTTGTTTACAAACCATTCTACCATTTGTCCACTCTATTTAGATTTGTCTTCATGTATTTTACAGTTTTAGTTTCGACTCGCAGCTTTTATTTTAGTGAAAAAAAAAAATCTTCAGATAAATTTGCCTGTGGATTACCTCACCAACACCTTTAAAGACTGAGGATATAATTTGAGAAGACTTTTGCAACTGAAGAGGCAGATATTTATCCCAGGAGGGTGTTTGAAACCACACCTGTGCCAAAAGAAAAGCGAATACTGAATAGACAACTTTGTTTCTGTCACTATGAAGAATCCAAAGCCCTTATGACAAAATAATGAAGAAAATATGTTGAGAAATAAAATACAATTATTCATAAAACTGTCAAATTGCACAACAACATACAGAAGTATTAATATGTTGAAAGAAACACCAAGAATGTGAGAACAAAGCAGTTTCACAGAGTTGTGATATTAGTAAAGCTTTTGTGTTGTGACCCCGACAGACTCCTAGCATTTTATGGTGCAACAGATTTTAGTAAAGTTGGGTAATTTTTAGTGTAACTACTGCATAGTTGTCTTGATTTGTCAGAGCTGACCAGACACAAACACACAAAGCTTCAATGAGACAGAGAGCATGTGCGTGGGGGTATTATTACTGTCTGAAGAGAGGGTGAAGTGGAAAGGAAAGTTTCCCCTGAAAGCCTGAACTCCTTCAGCTGCTTTGAGTTTAAGCATCAGCTGATGGATTGTTGTGAAGACATGCCAGAAAACAAAACACAGCCTGAAAATAAATGAGCTATTTTACAAATACGGTACTGTGTAAAAGGTAAAAATGAAACAAAGTGTGTTCTTTCGTAAAAGCCCAACAAATAACTGTGCAATTGGTGAAATCTGTTGGTGGTTAAAAGGGTTGTCATCATGCACAGTCAAAGACTTTTTACCTTCTGATTCATCTGCAGAGTTAAAACATGAAAGAGAAAAGAGAGACGACAGTCTTTACATAAAGTCACATTAAAATAAGGCTGGGATGCAAATTGAATGTTGTTCAGATGAAATGATGACGTTAACTTATTTACACCTGCATACTTCACACAATTAGGGTGAATTCAAAAAAAGATTCAAATAACGTGAAAGTAAATTAGCTTCCGTCTCTCTATGCTATGATAAAACTTTAACATGTTTGGCTGAAAAGTAACACCTTGTTCTTCTTCCTCATCATTGCAGATAATGTTGTAGAGTGTGTCCAAAGCATATCCAAGGATTTCTGAGTCAGACCTGTTGGATTAAAAAAGAAAAAAGAAAGAAAAAGAAAAAGTCTAAATAATTAATGTTTAACTGTTTACAGATGTATGAAAACAATATTAATAAAAATATGTCAATATTTATTTTATTATGGGTTGAATGTTCTTTATTAAGGGGAATAAGTTTAATTTATCAATATAATTCAAATAAAGAAACCAATATACATTTTGTAATAAACTTAAAAAAACAACACTGAATCAGTACCCACCACATGCATGGAGAAAACATTTAAGGCTTGCAATGCATTAAAAATCATCAAACCTGTCCGTCTGCAAGATGTTAATCAAGTGATCCATTGCTTGTGTGCCCACTTCCATGCGATATTTCTACAAAAGGGAAAAATTGTCATGAAACTGGTGATGTTTTTAAAATAGAATTTAAAACAAAGACTTTTTAGGCTGCCTAAACACAGATAGAAACATTTAATGAACTCTTTGGTGCTTTGTGATTCAGCATGATAAACTCTCAAAACTGCCCGTGAGCATAACAAAAGGAGGATAAATGAAAATAAAAAAAAAAAAAAAAAAAAAGGTTTTAAGTGATGTAAACAAAGTACAGCTACAGCGGCAATTTACTAAAATATGATGAAGTCCTAGCACCATTCCAACCCCTGGTTAGAGGGGTATAGTATACCTACTGAACAAGTTACTGAGTACTTCATCCTCATACTTTACCTTCGAGAGGGACTTAAGAGCCCGAACAGCATCTCTGCGATCTTCTAAAAGTGTTGAAGAGGCAACCCTGTCACACAACTTCTGGATCTGATAATAAAAAGGTAGGGAGGGGAAAAAAGAATCATATTTTGGTTTTTTTTCACACCCTAAACAGCAACTTGTCATTGTGCAAATCTGTTGTTTTTACTATGGATATACCCCAATTTATTTATCTATTTTGACATTTTGAGTTATTTCATGTATTTTATTTGTTGCTTTTTTATGATGTGAGAAATGTGTTGTTTTGGCAGCACAGTGGCTCAGCTGGTAAAGCTGCCTCTCAGCAAGAACTGCCAGATTGAATCCTGGCCAGGTACCTTTCAAGGTGGAGTTAGCATATTCTATATGTGCATGCATGGGTTTTCTCCAGGTACTCTTGTTTTCTCCTACAGACCAAAAAATGAATGTTAGGCTAACTGGTAACTGTAAATTATCCCAAAGTGTGAGAGTGTGAATGGTTGTTTTTTTTCCTATGTAGCCCTGTCATGGACTTGCAACCTGTCCAGGGTGTACACTACCATTCAAACTGACTGCTGGACATGGGTACCAGTGACCCTCGTGACCCGGAAAGGAAGACGCTCATAAATATTATGGATGGATGATGGATCCAATTTCCCCTATGGATCAAATTAATTATCTATATCCATATCCATCTACTCATATCTAATTTAGGAAAAAGTAAAACGTGGTAAGAAAACTTTTCTTGCGACAAAAGTCTGATCAAGTAAAAAGAAAAGCAGCACTTATTTACAGAGCTGAAGTACCGTATTCAAATTCTTTTTAAGAAAACAGAATATGACAACAATGAACAGGACATTTTAAGAGAACAGCCAATTCGCTGTGCAGAGGAATACAATAATTTTAAAAGTATTTAAAAGTTTAGTGCATTCTACAAAAGTGCCAAACAGCATCAGCAAGCAGCCAAAAATATAACTTTATATTTTTATCATCTTAAAACAGTGTTCACACAAAATAGATCGCGAGGTACGACTGTAAAATGTTTTATACAAAATGACTGAAATCAGAAATTAATAAGGAGTGAATTCACATTCAAGGCAGTCATACATAAATACATTGTGTGGATAGTTTGTTGAACTGCGAAAGCTTGTGGTTCAAATTATCTTTTACTGATAAGAATGAAGAATATTTGAAATCAAGGATCATGTCAAGAGTGGCTGACAAATGTCGAAACCGATGAGTAAGTTCTTTGTGATTGTTGTCATTAGATAAACTCTCATTGTAACACACGACAGACAGCAGGCAAAGTTTATATAGCCTCGTAGCTAACTACTGACAGATTCAATTGAGCTAACGTTGGCTAACAATTTACCAAGCTTTCCAGCTCCAAAAACAGTTTTTGTTTTTAACATATCCATAATTTTTAGGAGTGAGTCACAGTGCACATAAGTTTTTTTTGTGTTTGTTTGCAGTTGTGTATGGGGACTCCATATCATCAGTTCGTGATAAACACACTGGCATCCAACTTTAGCCTCAGCTAGCAGCTAGTCGTGCTGGCTTCCTACCGTCTCCGCTCCAGTCGGTTGTGGCCCGGCAGCCTGGCCTGTTATCACTCCTCTGAAGAAATTCATCCTTACAGACGTCCTCTATAAGAAATGATGAAAGAGTCTATTTTTTAAAAAAGCCCTGACCATTAAAATGGAGGAAAAAAGAACTATAATTGTTTTTGTCGCTGTACTCTCAGAGCAACCCCGGAACAGATATGACAAAACGGCGCATGCGCGCAAACGTGGCGATACGTGGCCGATCAGTAAATTTAAAGGGCAAGAACACACTTGAATCCAATGAGCCAAAACTAATAAAATGATTATGTGGTCTTAATATGTCCTCAGACTTTATGAAGATCCTCATGAGATGTATTTATTTTTTGACATAGGCTGATTTTTCTAACTTATTTTAGTACATGTCTATTTTCAGTGGAATGTTTTGTTTGTTCATTTAACTTTGACCTTTGACACAAAGACTTCTCAACAGTAAGTATGAAGTTGTGTCTTGCATGTAAGACAATGTAGCAAGGAACCAGAATTAAACTGTATCGTAAAACAATGTTACCAGCAGCCTGTCACAAGTTTGTTCAATTGTTTTAAAATAACACAATGCAACACACAAAAAACTATATTTAGGAAAAGCTACACTATTAACTGAAAACTTTATATACATAGGCTGTGAGATACAGGAGCACGAAGGGTGCTGCAGCATCCCCTGATGACAACAGCAGAGCATACATATATATACCAGTACATAAAATAAAAAATAAAACCTAAATTGTATTAATGGTGCATACATTTAAACATATTATGTTTAAGAGTTTTATAACCTGGTGTATAAACCAGCAAAGTTATAGTACATCTTTGTATAAAACTATAACTGCTTAAAATCCTTAAATAAGTGGTCGAGGCAGGTCCTTGGCGGTTCATGATCTTCTGAAAAAAAAAAACAACACAAAAGAGAGGTTTTGCTCTGGATAGAGTAAATCTTAGCAGAAGTCAACAATCTCATCTCAAAGGTCTAAATTTACAAAACGCAGCATCAACCCATGTCAGCAGAGTTTAAGAAGAGAACAGAACATCAAATTTACTCTGACACAACTGGTCATGCATGGCACAAGAAAAATGGCAAAATCCTTCAAAAATGAAACAAAATTTTTAAAGCAAGAACCTGGAGATGTGTCACCTAGCAAAATGTGAAAAGCTATTTACATCAAGTCTTAAGAGTTGCCTGTAAACATGACAAGTAGTATGACAATGCTGTTATCAGTAGTTTATTTTATGTTAAATCCAACACATTCAAAATGTAAAAGAAAAAAAAATCTAAACTAAAGGGAGGAGGGGCAACAATTTGTACCAACAACAAAGGTAAACACAGTAAAAACTAAGATGGCAGCCAGCTGTTTACCACACCTGTTAAAGCCAAGACGATACTTTTCTATTTCCACTCAGAAAGGACTGGAACGATTCACAATGAGATGCATCGTTGTGGTTTTAACACAGGAAAAAGAACTTGTAACCTTCCATTATCTTGTGAGGATTCTTTACAGTATGGGTAGGGGATGAGTTTTTTAAATATCTCAAAGAAAATAAAACAATTATCTGACTGTATATTTCTAACATTTTTCCACTAATAACATGAATAAGCCCAACACTGGTCTGAAAGCATGATGGCTCTTCTTCACCGCTCTCATTGATCACTGCAGTAAACTGGCTTGGTTAAGAAACAGCCAAGAATAGAAGAAAATTTTGACACTCGAGTACATTTTTCTGGAACAACGGCTCATCAATATCTATCTGAAGGCTAAAATTATCTCAAAAGGGAAAAATAAACACTACCTTTAGGTATCTTAGGCCAAACATTTAATGCGGAGTAGTTTTTTGTTGTAAAAGTCTTTCTTTTAGAGCGACAGATTGTCCCAGGACTATTGGAAATAGTGCAATACCACCAAACAAGGAAGACCTTGGTATATGTCAAGAAAAAAATGCTACATCGTAATTTTACTTCCCATTTCAGTGCAAGATAACAAAATAATCAGAACAGAAACAGCTTTCCCGTTTTCTTTTTCTAGGTGAAACCAAAGTCTTTCCTCCCTACAGAGTTCAAACCCAAAAAAATCCTAGGACACAAGTGAGGAGCCAACTAATTCAACTGTTATAACTTTGACTTAAATAGAAAAACAAACAAATTAAAATAAAATAAGCACAGTGAATAATCAGCATATGAAAATACAAATGCATTGACAATAGAAAAAAGTGTGCACAATTATTTACTTTGAGTGATGGCCGCAGCTTTGGTCAGCTGAACCACACAAATCGTTACAAAATTGTAAGAAAAAGCAAACAACTCGTGAGTCCAAGGATTAACCCGAGTGCTGCGATGAAGTGCAGAAAAGATAAAAAATAAAAACACTATTAGACAAAGAAAGGTTCAACAGAGTCCGATTTACCTTGTGAAACATTAACACTTTCCAAAAGTTTAATTTAATGAAACGCAGAATCGCCACGTTAAACCAAAAACAGATCATTTTCCCATTTTTAACGTACCATCTGTTGTTTTAAAGGGGGGACAGAATCTTTAGATGCACCTTTTTCCCTGAACAGGAGGCAACTTTAGTTTCTACAAAATTCAGAATTACAGGGAAATAAAAGCTCACAGCAGACCATCTCAAATAATAAAATGATACAGAATAAACAAACCTGAAAAACAAATCTTATGAATACTGTTATTTCAATCTGCCCTCAGCAGAATAAGAGTTCAAAACAAGCAGCTCTGGATACCAGGAGGCAGTGAGCCTCGAACCGCTTTGCACTTCAGTAAGACTTGAAAAGGTGAAATCGAAGGCACCATCATGCTTTTTGTATCAAGCTGAGAGAAATAAAAATTATACACAGAAAAAGCAAAACATACTAAACTATGATTTTTTTTTTGCTGTACATTTATTTGTTACTCTGCACTTAAGACGAGGAGGGAGGGAAGGAGGAAAAATTACGCTCATCGCAGTGCCACAGTCAAGCTGGCTGAAAAAATAAAATCTGGAATCAAAAGAAAACTGAGCCACCATCGTTTTCTATTGTTCATCTTGTCCCCAGAGATGTCTCATTTGGTGAAAGTCCCGAAGCTGAACTTTTGATTTACAAACGACAGATAAAAAAATGTTGATTTGCTTGTCAGCTTGTCCATCCAGCAGTGGCTGAAGCTTAGTTTTGGGTCAAAAGTATGAGAAGTACATTGGTCACAGCAGCCAGGCTGTGATGGAGACCTGTCCTGGAACATAGTGTCACATTAACAAAGGTCTCTCCAGCCGTGTTCCGTGTATAGACACCAACGTAACACGAGTACCCATTAGTGCATATCGGTGAGTGCATTATGCAATTTTGAAGCAGTGGTCTTTCAAAAAGGGGAGGGGAAAAAGTAAAAGCCGAGCTTTTCCTCTGGAACTGCACAAACTTTGCATCTTGCTCATGTCCAACAGTAATGGGCAGAAAACTACAATATAAATTGTGCAATCGAGGACTCTTATGAATCAGAAGTCAAGGTATATAATCTCTTCTCAAAATGATGGGCTGTTTTGTTGAAGCTTAAAGTCTTTTCAGTCCCTCTTAATGTGGCAGACTAGTCCTGGGTGGTTTGCCTTTATTCACAAATGGACAAATTTAAGATTGATTTCCCAAGATACCCAAAAAAAGGATGTTCAGCTCACAACTAATAAGCAACATGTATTTTTGTTTGCTTATTTGTTTTGTCTATTTCACAAACAAACTGTTGACAGGCTGTCACATTCCAAAGCAAAGAGGAAAAGAAAGAAAAAAAAAAAAAAAGTAAACACCAAATATATACTTTATACATGACGATTTCTTTTCATTAATGAGAACGGTTCAGGGTGAAGAACATGATACTATTTCTTCTCAGCGACGCTGGCTCGTAAAGCGGCCCTCTCCCTGGCCACTGGTGCCTCTCCCAGAGCCCATGCCAGGTTTGGGGGCCATGCCACCTCGGGGAGGCGGACCCCTCCCGTCACGTTCACGCATCATTCCACTTCCCACAACGCCTCGTGAACCTCCGGGGCCCCGATCGCTGCGCCTCATGTCCCGACGCTCGTCCCCACCACGAATCTCTCGCTCACGCACAGCTCTCGTCTTCTTCTCCTCCACATTGAGACGAACTTCACCCCGAAACATGATGGGCTGCATCAAGAAAGGTACAGTCACTACCAAGACCCTTGTAGTTACAGTTCCATAACTTGAGTGTTTCAGACATTAAAAACAAAGAACTGGATGAAAATTGCATAACCCACACACACACACACACTTGATAATGACAGGGAAGAAAGAATAGGTGACAAATTAAAAGAAGAAATGCATCACCAAACCACCACCAAAGAAAATGGGTAATGAAATATTGATACATGCCCCTTCTACCTTCGCCCCAAGGATCCTTTGCACAGGATCAGGGTCATCAAAAACCACAAATCCAAAGTTGGGCAACTTTCCACCGACCCCTTTGGTGTTGATTCGCAGTTCGACTACATTTCCATACGCTACAACAAGAACAATAAAATAAATAAAAAACAATCACATTAGAGCCTCAATTATTACTGGAAACTGAAGGTAATAAACTGCTGCTTTCTAAGAGAAAATAAAACATACTCATGAAGAACTCTTTGAGCTCATTCTCGTCAATGTCGTGTGGGAGGTTGCCGACAAACAGCTGGTGGCTGTCAGGGTATCTTACAATTCTCCTGGTGTCCAGATCACCAGATTCTGGATCACCCCTGCCACCTGCAGGTGACAAACATGCATCAATCAGCAATTTATCCTCCTTATCACAGCCAAAACTGAATATTAAATCTCACCAACAAATTAATAAAACTGTACTATAGATATATTCACCTTTGTTAACAAAACTTAAGTGTGATTTTCCCGTTTGTGACTCTGAAGATCCAACACCATCTTGTAGTGACAAAGACGTGCAGATAGTGAGAAAAGTGAAAAGAAAGTAACAAAACCTTAATCTGGAAAGGATCAGCATTACCAGGTCTGGGGCCTCGCTGGGTGAAAGTGGGTCTGTCACGGGTGCGCTGGTCTCTGGGACGAAGAGGTGCTGTCTGCGTCTCCGGCTTGGATTCAACTCTGGGCTGAACAAAGGACATCACATGAAAAAGCTACAATAACCTCACTTCATGCAAGGGGAGAAATTCAGAGACAGCAATGTTGGCATATTTCAGTTCTAAAATTCCTTTTTACTAGTAATTTTATTACATATTTTCAGTTCATATAGTCATTTGTGTCAGATTACTTGGGATTTTCTCTAAAATTATGTGCACAGCTATTTTATATCTCAGGAGTAAACTTCAAACTTTGTTTTAAACAATCTTCAAGTCTCTCTTCCTAACAATACTGAAATAAATGTCCCCATATATATGACTACTGTACATTAGGTTGATCCCTGAACCAACCAGCACACACGGAAACAGAACTTCTCTTCACAAACTTCAGTATCTCTTACTGATCTGTAGGTTTCTCTGTTATGCCGCTTAGCCCATTCAGACACACAGATTCAGTTATTTAAAAAAATACAATGTTAAAACCTGATTTTTTTTTTCAAGCTTAACATGCTCTTTATTATCTTAGCATACACACACACACACACACACAAAGCTGCTGTGAGCTACTATGATCAGCATCACATTTTGTTCTAAATCTTAAAATGCTCTAATAAAAAC
This sequence comes from Cynodonichthys magdalenae, assembly GCA_031762555.1. Classification (NCBI taxonomy): domain Eukaryota; kingdom Metazoa; phylum Chordata; class Actinopteri; order Cyprinodontiformes; family Rivulidae; genus Cynodonichthys; species Cynodonichthys magdalenae. The sequence goes on from JARVJO010000111.1 coordinate 1,028,482, forward strand.
TTCCAATATTTTCCCTCACCTTTAATGAAACTTGAAAGATGCAACCTAGCCAAACTTAATCATCCATGGTGACCCTATTCATACAAGTGATGAGAAAAAAACCCTCTGTCATTCTAATAAACAAATGTTATGACCTGTATTTTACCTGTGAGCTTGTCCCTTTAACAACATGTGGTGGGATTCCAGAGGAGGCGATTGAGCCAGAAGGAGGCAGGTTTTTACTGGTCACCAGAGCCCAGGAAAAAGGCTGTGGGAAATGCAACAGTGCATTGTTAGGGGCTACACTAACTCTACCCAACCACTAAACTCTAGCAGGTTGAACTAGAGTTTAGTTGAATCTAAGTTTTTTTTTTTAAATTAAAATACTACATAATTATTTTTAGAAGTACAAAGAAGTAAAAAGCACAACCACATTTTGGTAGTACTGTGTTAAATTGGTGTAGCAAAAGGAATGCTTTCTTTATGTCCCCTCATGAGAGTCAGCTTTTAAACTTGGCAATATGGTTGAAATGGCAGAACACTATGTACAGAGTTTGAAGAGCCATTACTGCTAAATAGAACAATTTACCTTGGGAGGCTCCTGGGGGTTTGGTGGAGACTCTACAGGTGCTGGTGAGGGTGCCTTCTCCTCCATTTCTTCCATGACCTTTTCATCCCCCTCAGGCTTTATCTCCTCTGATTTTGGCTCTTGTTCAGGCTCTGGTTCCGGTTCTGGAGCTGGCTCATCCATGGGCTCCTCTACCCCATTGCTGCATGATCAAAATTAAAAACAAAGGGTTACAAACTCTTCACTAATCGCCCCACTGGTTGATCAATGTTACATTTCCTGTTTCATGTGTGACCTGTACGTGCTTCTTATGTTCAAAAGACAAAGTTGGTGCCTTTTCTGATTTTTTTTTTTTCGTTAAAAAACAGGAAAACAACTCAAAGCATCGAGCCACAGTAAGAGTTATCACCTTACTGATGTATGCACAATGACTGTTCATAAAAGACAGTTTCATAGATTTGTCCCTGCTATGTACAGACGCAATCACTTGACTTTTGATACCTTGCTGCTCAGACAGGAGGGGAATCATCATTGTATAGCTGAGATATGTAGAGAGCTTTGAAATTAACAGGCACTTTAAATGTGTTGAGGAAAACACTATTGCTGCTTTTTGACTACATATCAGTAAAGTGGAGTTCCCAAACAAAGCTTTAATTATTCAGGAGTAGGATTAATTCTGCTTACGCAACAGGGTGAGGTTCATAGTAGGTGCTGCTGTTGGGGCTTTCCTGAAGTGGTTCAGGGGATGGCTGCCTTTCTTCTGGCTCCTCCTCAACCTCCTCCTCTGATTCTGGATTTTTAAAAAGGAAATAAATGAACCTCCCAATGTTAGATTTGGGAAACAGTAACCTAAAGTTTTAGTAAAAAGTGTCTTTAAATAAAATGCATGATTTTTTACCTTCATCAAGCTCAGCCTCAGAGTCTCCGAAAACCTCATCCTCATAACAGAAGATATCATTGTGGACATAGAACTTGTTTGCCACCGAACCCTAACAACACAATTCAAACAAATATTTTAATATTTTCAGGTTCACAATGAAAATATAGTTGAGTAATTTTAATGATGGTTTCTCAAATCAGAATAAAGAAAGTGATTCTGCTACGTCCTGACTTCACACTTAGACATTTACAAATCAAAATAATTTCAACTAAACCATTGAACCTCATTAGCGTAAATATTTAATAGCTTTAATACAAGTATGCCACAAATCAGAGAATAAATGCATTCAACTTGTGCCAACAGCACTGAAAGGTGGATGCCCTCACCTCTGGAGCAAGCACAAATGTCTGCATGAACTTCCTCATAGGTTGACCGTTGTTCGACAGCTCTCCGAGGACTTGTACCACAACTCCATCACTCAACGTGGCATGAGCATCAACGTGTCTGATCTTTGTGTGGCACTCGCTGAACTGCAGAGACATTACCTTCTTGTGGATTTCCTGAAATGCAGACAATTAAAAAAATATTTAGACAAGCATTTGGTTTTTTAAATACTTGAAGGGATTTTTAGGCAATGAAAAAACATTTCACCATTTAAAATTTTGATAGACTGTACAAATTTCTTTATGTACTTCATTCAAAATTCTTTTGTTTACATGTTACGTACAGGACTATGAAATGGTCTTTGATTTTTCTCAAGATTCTTAACCACAGCTGAATGTCAAATTCAAAATTAATATTGTCAGTTTGTAAATTGTCCATCTTTCATCAATCTACTGATATGCATTAGCTTGAAACCACTTTGCGATATTGGAGACTATGAAGAGAAAAACAATATAAGAGAGGTACTTTTCCATACAACCATTGATTTCTTAAAAATATGAATTTTGTTTTCTATACATTTTCTTTATTGAAAGTTATGTTAAGGTAAATGTTAAAGTCCTTTTAAAGCAAACTTATATCAGACTAAATACATACCGCTTGCCCATATACTGCTTCTGCCAGCTTCCCACTTGGGTCTAGACCTCCATGAACATACGAAGAATTCCTCCCATAAAACCTAAACATACGAGTAGAAAAACATTTCATCAACACCTACAAAATTGTGTTTTTACCAAAGTGCCACATTACATTTCATATCCTCACCTGTGGAGAAAATCTGGTGCCTTGTTTAAGAGTGTGTAATACTGCCTCACAAACTCCCGCCCTACAAGCAGGGGACTTGGCTTCTCCATCACCATTTCTTTGGTAAACAATATTAAGTGCTGAAACAGATGAAGTTACCGAAGTTTAGTTGCCATCTAGAATAAACACTTATGTATATACACCAACAATGAATTGAAGGTAGGAAACAGTAAAGAGTGTAGAAATTTTGGAGAAAACACATGCTCATGTTCCTATAAATGATTTTTCATCTCAGGAGAAAACTATGTTGAATATTCAGCTTTGAGATTGATCAGAAGTTCAAGCTTAAAATGCTTCCTTTTACAGAACAGTTTCACTTTCTTTTTCTTGTTAGTTCAAGTTTTGCCTTCATCATCTTGGCTTTATTTACAAACTTGTTGACTAGATGTGACCTGTCAAAATTTTGAATTGTACTGTCATCACATAAGAAAAGTCAAATAATTGTATGTACTACATTATCAACAATACAGCTAGATAGCATTTGAATTTGTTCACTAATATTTGTAAAAGCAAATTTGCTTAAACAGAAACTTCACTGAATGGTAATACTTACTGGACAATATTTATTCGGTTATTATTTTTCTTATAACATAAATTTGAATAAAACAAACATCAAATAAAAAGCTATGTGCTGACACTGCACCAACCTGGCTGAAAACCATGTTTCAACGTGATAACAGAAACTAGAATAACTCATCTACATAAAATCCCTATTCGGCGACGATCTGGTCCGTTAAAAATATATTTTTTTTCCTGGATGCCTCACACATTTAACTGCGCCATCATATTCATGCAAAGAAACAATGAGGCAAACAGGCTGTACGTGAAAAACGGGAAGCATCAGACGCAGGCGCTAACGTCCATCAGTGGATTAATCGAGCCTTAAAATAAATACAAGCTGTCCTTAAACCAAAAAAAGTCGCATACATGGGTCCCGTACATACATCTGCGCAATCCTTTGTACATGGACGGCCTGCTGTTCGAGGCCTTGCATGTCTTTGCTGACAACACCTCGCATCTGTCGCATGTTCACACACAGGACACATGACGTACCAGGTTCACGTTTTTTCAAGGATACGAAGTTCCAGAAATTTTAGGAACACGGTGTACCTATACTGTATAGCTAATACTACATTAGCTTTACTGTAAATGCAAAACGTAA
>JARVJO010000111.1:1032415-1069333 GCA_031762555.1 Cynodonichthys magdalenae
TTTTGCTGTCACCTGAAGCGGCTAACGTTAGCAATGAAACAACAGCTACTTAGTTTGAGCCTGCGACACCAATGCTTAGCATGCTAACATTAGCTAGCGCCCGCTAACTTGTGGCGTCGTCGTATTTCCTCCAATGGTGGGTCATTTTTATACTCGAGAATATTTTTTAATTTCACCAGTCGTTTTAATTTTGTCAGTCAACGCCCAGAAAAATGCTACTATTATGTACACTCACATATTCCTTAGCTTTACAAGCTACTTAAATGGGATGAGGTCCACAAGTCGACATGAAGATGTTAAGCCTATAGGCAATTAAAATTCGCTCAGAAATATTTTTTTAGTTTCAGACAAAGTTGAAAATCACAGGCTCAATAATGCTTCACCAAACTTTAAGCATATTTACCTAATTTCCAACTTGACAGTGACTTTCCAACCACGATCAGTGAAACAAGTTCACTGCTATGCTAGCTCCAAGACAACAAAGGAAGCCAGTTTGACAAACCTATATAAAACCTAAAATGTCTGTCTACATACTCAAAAGTGACTTTTTAATATATCAGCATGCTAAACAGTTACAGCACTTAATGATAGAGGTTAGTAATTGAGTAAACGTAAAATAGACTAGACAATGCAGCTGATCTTGGCTAGGTTTAGCTTGCCGGGTATGATTTAGCTATGATTTTTAACTTACCTTCTGAAGGACCTATCTAAACAGACAGAATTAAATTAAATGTAGTAAATAAGTACAAGTATTCGACTGTAAAACAGCTCTGAAATACTAAGTATTTCAGGTAAACTGTTATTTTACCTACACTCCAATACCAGAGTTTGATCTCTGCTGAACCAGAGATTGAAGATTTTAAAGCGATACCTTCGATATATTTTTTTTTTACCCCTGCATCTGGAGCAGGGAATCCCCGTTAAACTGTTTCAACCAATCAACGGCTTACACTAGGCGACAATGAATGTGACGAAAACCAAACGCCCGCTATAGATTTTTTGTCTACATTTTTTACAATCATTATTTTCTTTGCTCGTTTCAATAAATGAATTAGTTTATACTTTTATACCAGAAAGTTGTTTAATACTTCGGGTGCCAACAAAGGTTTATATTTTCAAATTGGTGTGCTTTTATTTTTTGCTCAATAACATTTTGAAACGTCAATTTCCCACTTGTCAGTAAATGCACCATTAGTAAGAAAATAAAAAAAATACGCCAATGCATAAACAAACATCCACCAATGTAAACAACGGTCAAGATATCTTAATATTAGTCAATTTAATAAATAAAATCTAACAAATGGTATGCAGTATGGGATGATGAACAACACGGGACAGGTGTGATGATTCATAAACTATGTTCAGGTGTGCGGGAAACAAAACAAGAATGCACATGAGATAACAGCAGCAAAGCACAATTTCCAAATAATCTCAATAAGTGTAAACAAAAAACTAACTGATAGAAAATTTTAAAACAAACCCTTTGACAAGTTACATAAACTCGATCTGCGTCATTTGTAAATTATTTCAGAATTTAAAAAATGCATTTACCTTTTTTATTTTACAAATATTTGCTTAACATTTCAGAATAGCCTTAATACAGGTGTTTACTGAGCAGAATAGGACAGCAAAATCAAACTACGCATTTATACTGTAACAAATGTGCATGCGTAACTTGCATATTTATTTTTATGTTGTTATTTAGGAATAAAATTATCGCGCAATCCTTACGAGTGTCAGAAGAACTACAGAGCACAGCTGAAAATTTGATAAATTCATGCAATTCAATAAACCGGAAGTAGTTATGCGCAGTGTTTATGCCTACACTGCGCATGCGCATTAGTGAATCCGTTTAGGCGTGTTGTTATAACAACCAGAGACTCGCGCACACAGAAGTGGTATTTATACTTTATTATTCTACTTAAATGTCGCTGTTTAAGCACCTAGAAATATTATCAGGAATTCAAATGGGTTATTACGAGTTCTAACTGCTTCATAAAAACATTTTACAAGAACATGAGCGAAAGTTTGTGAACTACCGTCCGATCAGCATGCTTTTTCGGTCAACAGATTATTAAATAATAATTGAATTAGTTTATTTCTTAAAATATCTAAAAGACACACCAGTACAGATAACGCACTTTATCCCCACCTTTTTGCGACGCCATGACTTCTGGACCTGGTGTAACCCGAGATCCAAACGGAGGAGGAGGAGGATGAGATTTTAGGAGAAACAAGTTAAAAACAAGATGGCTGTTCCAGAACAAGAAAAATATTTTCGTTTTTTCTTTTTAACCTAAATTATACATTTTGGGGACAAATATCTAACAACTGCGTACGAGGTGCCCTTTTAAATATAGTTATACATAGTTTATGTTAGACGGGAAAAAAGTCCGATGAAGAAAGTTTTTTAACGTCGGTAGTTGGTCATGAAGGGTTACCGCTTCCAAATGCTGTCTTCGAATAATCTTTATTTATGCAAGTAGAAGGAAACTTGTTTTGTTAACTTTACCAATAAACAAACGAACGGGACCATCATGAGTTCATCTCGAGTCAGACCCCAGCAGCAGCCGCAGAGTCAGCCTCACAAACTTGACTCGAGTGAGGGGATAGAGATGGAGAGCATCCAGCATCAAGACCTGGGCCTTGGAGGGGTCATAGGCACCCCGTCCCCGCCGTCCAGGCAAGCGTGGAGCCGGGATAACCCGGGTTTTGAACCCGAGGAGGAAATCATGGAAGCGGACTGGCCCTCAGCGAGTCCCGTGAGGAGGGCGGTATCCGCGGCCTCCAGGGGCAGCTGCAGCAGCGGCCTGGGAAGCAGCTTCAACCGCGAACAGATCCCCCGAGGAGGACTGTACCCCACCCCGACCCCGACCCTGAATGCCCAGCAGCAAGACGGGCATGAGCACCTCGGCTGTATGAAGCAGATACTCCAAAAAATCAGAGGTGAGTTATAAAATAGTTTTCCTGCACATCATTATATTTGAAGTTATTGTCAAGCTAAAATAATAAACTCCCAACTCTGACTGTCACTCTGCAAATTTATATAACATAAAAAATAGACGGAAAATACGACTATTATTACTGAAAAGTTTATTTATTGTGCATCTTTAAAAGGCAGTTACAAAGTGTTATTTAAGCAATAAATATAATTAACTTGTTTAATAACAACAAAAATTAGACAAACACTAGTTGTAAGGGAAGATTGATTCATCTCCAATTTATAAAAAGCACTATGTTAAGAAATATGAAAAGTTTATTAATTTATTCTTTGAAATGAGCACATTATAACATCGTTGTTGGAATTGCTTGTGACACTTACATTATGTTGATTCTTCTCTGCTCTGCTTTACAATCGAATTAAAGCAGATCACTGTACATATTACCAGCCTAGATGTCATGCATACATATATTATATATTATCACATATCTTCTTGCATGGTTGGTTTGTTTGTTTTTACAGTTCTGTGGGGCACAGATTTGATGGAGGACAGTGACAGCAGCCGAGAACGGTACCTCAGGAACATTTTGCGAGAGATGCTCACATATTTCACCTTCCTCATTACTATTTGTGTTTGTAAGTAAATGCAGAAAGGTTTGCAAAATCCAGACTCTTCTACAAACTTGTTGGTGTTGTCCACCTCAAAAATGACAGATAAACTTGGCTGTAACAGGATTTATGCAAAAGTACCTTCATGTTGTTAATGTTGAGATAAAATAGATGATCAGTGGATTCTCTGTATATCAAGTGATTGACCTTTTAGTGCTTCCATCAGATCAGTGTGCAAGCTTACTTAGTTTAGTTAATGAATTGTGACCAGCACCAGGTTGACAAAACAAAGTCATCTGCTCTCTCTAAATTTTAACTGAGTGTGATATTCTCTTAAGCACTTATTGTTTTATTTGATGTTAATTCAGTCATGGTGGAAAAAGTACACCCTGTCACTGCCATTAGATAAAAAAAAACCCACTGCTGAAGGTTTGTTCAAAATCCACAATCAATTAGCTATTAACATGTGGTGTTATCAAACTTTAAGCTAGTGGGCAGCTGGATGCTGTCATCAACAAAAAGTTAATTTTCTGAGCTCAAAACTGTTGTCCTACACTGAACTAAATGTGCAGTTAAGAGTCACATGCAGCTTTTTTTTTAATGTGGCACCATCCCTAGCTGGAAAACTGTTTTCCACTGTCTGACTGTAAGCTTTAATGAGTTTGGCAGCTAAATATTTAGTCTCTGTTTATTTGCAATAAGACTGAAGTTTTAACAAAAGGCCAACTTTTAAGACCACATATTGAGATGGAATATAATGTCTATGATTAGGTAAGTCACCTACCTCTCCCCCCACCCCCTTTTTTAAGGCAGTTAAATGCCACACTGTGGTTTAGGGTGGATCAGGAAATAATTTCCTGGCAGACAGAACGGGGTAACACCAGGCAGAGGATGACTTCTACTGTGAAAGCCAGAGAAAAATGTTATGCATAGTTAAAAAAAGCTCTATTGAAACTGATTTAGGGTTTATATCCTGTGCTGTTATTTATGCTTGAGGCGGTCACACAATTGTTTTGCTCATTCTTACAGCATCACCACTTTATTTACTTTTTAATAATTCAAGCAATGATTGCTTTTTATTTCTCTGCAGTGACCTATGGGATGGTTAATGCCAACATGTACTATTACACCAAAGTTATGTCTCAGCTGTTCCTCGACACGCCGCTGTCTCCTGGGGACCCTATTACTTTTAGGAGCCTCTCCACCATGGAGGATTTTTGGAAGGTAAAATACAACATTAATGCTCTTTCAGCTGAAATTATTAAACACATTAGAAATCTTACTGGGAGAGAATGGTTCTGCACAAGTGCAAACTTTAAATGTTTTGCATTTAGGCTTTTTTTTTTTACTCTCAAGTTGCAAGTTTTATATTTGCTAAAGAAAATTTCAGTAGTTTTCCCACTTGGCATTAAGAATCTTTCACTCACAGGTTGGTGCAATCTCTCCAGTGCCTTAATATAGGTAGTCAGATTTCTCTGAACTGTAGAGAGGACTGTGAAACCTACAGTATTGTAAACTAGAGGCTATTGGAAGATATTTCAGTAATCGAAAATCCAATCCTTAAGCTTCCCAAAGACAGTCACTGTTAGATCAATGATATATTGTATTACCCTATAAAGCCCATCATCAGCTGATAAGATGCAGCCCAAGTACTTGAATTCTGGGGCAGACTCCAGGTTTTCATTGTCAATCCAGATGTCATTGTTTGGATTATCAACTCTGTCTGGACTAGAATGAAACAGTCTTTGTTTTAATCATGCATTCTCAATATGGTTCACATCTGTTTGCATGGCTTCTTTAGTAAGACTTACCATCATGTAATTATCAGCAAACTGCAGGTCATTGATGTTAGCCCGGGTACTTTTGGCGTGTTTATTAGCCATTGCATTTTAAACAACTTTCCAGCATATCAGACAATAATTGTAACCACAGGAGGTAGGCTGTCTTTCATCCTGTTGATAATAGAGACTCAATATATTTCTAATGTCCAAATGCCTATTTTGTTTTATAATCCTAATTTTTCTGCACTTTGTAGTTCACTCAGGGGCCCTTCCTTAATGGCATGTACTGGGAGGTTTGGTACAACAACAAGAGCCTGCCAGAGAATCAGAGTCTCATCTACTATGAGAATCTCCTCCTCGGGGTGCCGAGGCTCCGGCAGGTCAAAGTCCGCAACGAATCCTGCTCCATCCACAAGGATCTGCGGGATGAAGTCCACGACTGCTTTAACATTTATACTCCAAGCAACGAGGACACCAGCTCTTTTGGTCCAAAGAATGGAACAGCGTAGGTCACAGCTTTTGGGAAACAACACAAACAATAAGACGTAAGAAATCTGATCTGTTAACACACGGGGTCACGCAAATCTTTATGTCTTGATGCCTGACAGGTGGGTGTACACCAGGGAGAGTGAGATGAACGGCAGCAGTTTCTCGGGTCAGGTGTCGACGTATGGAGGTGGAGGATACTATCAGGACTTGTCTCGAACAAAAGAGGAGTCAGCCGCTCAACTGCAGTTCCTCAAAGACCACTTGTGGCTGGATCGAGGCACAAGGGCCGTCTTCCTTGACTTCTCTGTGTACAATGGAAACATAAATCTTTTTTGCATTGCCAAGTAAGAACAATCAGCCTCATCACATCCATTTAGCCTGAACAAATACAGATTTGAGTCTTTTTTTTTTTTAAATGTCTCTGCTTTAAACCATCCGGTGTTTGAATGAATAAAGTAAAGAGAAGTGTGTTGATCTGTCAGGTTATTGGTGGAGTTCCCTGCCACTGGTGGGGTGGTGACCTCCTGGCAGTTTCAGACGGTGCGTTTGATACGATACGTGTCCAGCTGGGACTACTTTGTAGGCGTGTGTGAAATGGCGTTCTGCCTGTTCATCCTTTACTACGTGGTCGAAGAAGTGTTGGAAATCCACATCCACCGGCTGCATTACTTCAGGAGCACGTGGAACTGTCTGGATGTTCTCATTGTTGTGGTGTGTATCACAAGATTGCCTTTTGACTTTACAATTTCTGCACGCATGATGACTTGTGTTTCGTTTTGTAGTTGAGTGTTGTTGCCATTATCATGAACATAACCAGAACAACCATGGCCAGAAATCTGCTCAACGGCCTGTTAGAGAACTATGCTGCTCACCCCAGCTTTGAGCCGTTGGCCAACCTGCAGGTCCAGTTTAACAACATGGCCGCAGTGATTGTCTTTTTTGCCTGGGTCAAGGTACATATCCTTTCCATGCACTTTAACGTTGCTCCAAAACATATTTTCTCACTGCATTGTGGAGTCAAATAATCTATTTCTCATGTCCACCAGCTGTTTAAGTTCATCAACATCAACAAAACCATGAGTCAGCTGACCAGCACCATGTCCCGCTGCGCCAAGGACCTCGTTGGGTTTGCAATCATGTTCTTCATCATCTTCCTGGCGTACGCTCAGCTCGCCTACTTGGTGTTTGGAACGCAGGTCAACGATTTCAGCACTTTCCAAGCCAGCGTGTAAGAGCAAATCAGTTTGATGAAAATTCAGCAAGACTTCAAACAAATGAGCTTTTCAGGTTGAAATAATAATAATTTCAAATATTTTCTTGTTTGTATAGATTTACCCAGTTCCGAATCATCCTGGGAGACTTTAACTACTCAGAGATTGAGGAGGCAAATCCGGTGCTTGGGCCTATTTACTTTACAACTTTTGTCATCTTCATTTTCTTTATTCTCATGGTACGGGATGGACTCATATGTTGTGGTGTTTTTTTTGTTTGTTTTTTTGTTCTCAACACTAAAAATGATGCTGAAATGCTCCTTTCAGAACATGTTCCTGGCCATCATCAACGACACCTACGCCGAGGTGAAGGCTGATATGTCGCAACAGAGATCTGAGATGGAAATGACTGATCTCATCAAGAAGGTATTCAGCTAAAAACACATGCACACATTTAGAGTGATCTATGGGCAGTAATGCAATTATCTATAAATATAATTAACCTGTGTAGAATTATGAAAACAAATGGTAAGTGTAAATTGGTGCAACAAGGAGGTTGCAGTTGACATGTTTTACCATTAAAAGTCAGTTTTCACAAGGGACCTCCAACTCCATTCTATTCCTACTGTCTTTAGTAAGTGTCCACTTCAGTAGTCAAATAATACCACAAAATGTCTCTTTTAGGCTTTGCATAATTTATTTCTCAGGACACTTAGACAAGAAAATTGTAATTTTTTTATTTAACTGCATATTAGATTTTTTTTTGCAGAGGATCACAATCTATAAACCAACTTTTTAATTTCTAGTACTGAAAAACAGATGCACGATTTGTTTAGTCTTTTCAGTGGAAATGATAGGAGTTAAATTTTCTGAAACACTTAAGGGTTTTTATCTAAGTTTGTGCAACTTTTTACAGAATGACCTTATGAATGTGTTTTAATTTGAATATACTGTAAATCAAAGTGTTTGTGTCATTATTTTCCCCCACAGGGTTGTAACAAAGCTTTGATGAAGTTAAGACTGAAGAAGACGGTGGTAGATGACATCTCTGACAGTCTGCGGCAAGCAGCGGGAAAACAAAACTTCGACGAACTCCGTCAGGATCTAAAAGGGTGACTCAAACTTCACGTCATGCTTAATGCGATTAACTAGTTGTGCGTTTGTGTTTGCTTTGTTGAATCTTATACTTTACTGCTGCTCATCAGTGTGTTCTGTTTCCTTTTTTCATTCAGAAAGGGCCACTCAGAAGCGGAGATTCAGGCCATCTTTGCAAAGTACGACCAGGACGGCGAGCCCGAGCTGACTGAACACGAACACCAGCAGATGAGAGATGACCTGGAGAAAGAAAGAGTGAGTTCCACTTAAATAACTAGAGTCGCTGCGGTGAAGAGCACCCACAGCCACAACTCCTGCAGACGCTCAGTGTGTCTCTGCTAATATGCTAGGAGGACTTGGAGCTGGAGCGCAATTCGCTGACTCGACCCAGCAGTGGGCGGAGCTTCCCACGTACCCAGGACGACTCGGAGGAGGACGACGACGAGGACTCCGGTCACAGTTCCCGTCGCCGTGGCAGCAGCTCAGGGGGCGTCTCATATGAGGAGTTCCAAGTGTAAGAAGCATTTAGACATTTGTAACTAACACAGAGGTCGACTGATGGCGACACTGATCTACACAGGCCGTACGGTGATGAGATAACTTCAGGACATAATGAACAGTGCATTTTATTCCAAATTTACAGAAAAGAAACGGGAAACTGTTTAGCAGGATTCAGGATTTGCAACTTTAACTGTGCTGCAGACAGATTACAAATGGGGTCAAATTATCAGAGGGGTTCTGTGATGTAGCTCAGATGCCTGCAGAAAAACTTCAGAAGCATGAAACAGAAGTTTGATCTCCACATGGCCTGCGCTTATTTAACATTGATAGTTTTGTTCATATGCAAACCCTAATTTGACATCTGCAACTAGTCTTTAATGCTAACAGGGTTTAGATGTGATTCATGCATTTATTTACCTTAGAAATGTTCTTTGAATGTTTTCAGTGAAAGTCAAATGAATAAAAATTTTGATTAAATAAACAATTAAAATGGAATTTTTTAAATTTTATTTTAAAATTAAATTTACAAAATGTAAATAATTTGAACAATTAAAATGCCATACAAATAATCATCTTTTACCTCCTTGTTCTCTGCCTGCCAGGCTGGTGAGGCGAGTGGACAGGATGGAGCACTCCATCGGCAGCATCGTGTCCAAGATCGACGCCGTGATCGTGAAGCTGGAGGGAATGGAGAGAGCTAAACTGAAGAGAAGGGACGTTCTGGGCAGGCTGCTGGACGGAGTCATGGAGGTGAGACGCAGTGGACACACGATCAAAGCGTTTACACAAAACGCGTGGACAGAAGTAGACATGAGGTTCGGAGTGTATTTGACCTTGAACTACAAAGGGATGACTGATGCTGCAGGGTCTCAGAACACCACTGCACAAAAACAAGTAGGCTGATCAGGAAATGTCTGCTTCAGCTGTGCTCATTAACGGGATAATTGTGCTTCACTTCTGAAGGAAATCCTCAGCCCACTGTCACAAAAACGCTCACACACACACACACAGAGTTTTATTTAAAGCTCCTGCTCCACCTGGTTGAACTTTGTTCATTTTTGTCAGGACGAGCGCTTGGGACGGGACACAGACGCCCACAGGGAGCAGATGGAGAGACTTGTGAGGGAGGAACTGGAGCGCTGGGAGTCGGACGATACGGTCTCACAGGTCAGCCACACTCAGACGGCTACACCCGTCGGCCCTCGGCCTCGCCCTCCCTCCTCCCTGTCCACAGACGGCCTCGACACGAACGCTAACGGGGGCGCCAATGTGTAAGGACGTGGTCAGCCAGAGAATCCTCCACGATGGAAAGAAGCTACATACAATATGTGCAAATACAAGGCTTTATTAAAGTTGTTTAAAATAGCTGACACAATGCTGAAGACAATGACAAAATCAAACCGATCTCATCTATTTTAATGAGATTATAATTTGACAGTGTTTCTTAAACTGTCCAATTAGGAAATAATGTTTTGAAGATAAAACTACAAAATATATCAGAAGTTAAGTTGTATTAAATCACAGTATTTAAGGAATGTACTACCCTGCATGTTCAGTATTACTCAGAAGTCAGTTTATTACATTTACACACAAAAAAAACAAGAAATATTTTATCCTTCACACAGATATTCAGCAAGGTTTTTGTATGTTTTTATGATATTTGTATAATTTTAACATCAATGCAAGTATGGACTATTTAGTCATATTTACTCATCTGGCTTCAGATTAACCAGTTTATAAATTTATGCTACATATTGTAACTTGAAACAAACTTCGATTTGGAGTGCATCTAGTGTTCACAGGAAGCCCGTGCTTTTATTATTATTATGTATTCAATCACTTTGATTTACAAGCCTTTTTTAAAATCTGTTTTGCCAAATAAAGTGTAAATATAAAATATAATATATCAGTTTTTTTTTTATTTAACTAAAATACATCTGGATCTACTTGCTTTGTTATCCAGGACCTATTCTAGTTAGTTTTATACTAAATCTGAGTCTAATTTTCAGTTTTTAATTTTTATTTGAGAAAATTGACATTAAATATAGATTTTTTTTTTTACTTTCAGTTGATTTGATATTTTAAAAATATATTTTCAATGTATCCTGAAAATCCTGCAGAAATTGTCATGATAACAGATTTGTGTCAAAAATGAGTTAGCTGTAAAACAGTAGAGATTCATTTTCCTTTTTTTTAAACTTTGGACTTAAACCATTTGTTGCTTTATATTGTAGTGTAAAATATATGTTGTTTTATAGGTTTCTGATATGTTCACACTTTGGAGACACGTGTATCTTTTAGATATAGTATATATTAAAAAAAAAACATTTGGAAAAAGAAAAAAAACTCTGGCAGTTGACCTAATTATTACTTTCAAAGAAAAATATTGTATTTACCAGGGAAAATAATAAAACATTAATTTATAATTTTCCAATTAGGAGAGAAATGTTGCAATCATCATGAGCTTTAACCAGGTAAAAATCTGTATTGATCACCAGCAAAATAAGGGCAAATGTCTTGTCTTGTATTGTGTATGAAAATTAAACTTCTACTTTTTAAACAAATAAGCTTTATAAATAAGTCCTGATTTCTTGAGATTGAAATTTGCTTTTGAAAAACCTCCAACTTCTATTTGAGATAAAACGCCCACTCCTTCATATTAAAACCCTGAGAGTGGTCATTATAAAACGCAAATTGGACTATATTCTAAAATGTTGCTAAGTTACATCAAACACAAAGAGGACTTCAGAGCTGTGCTTTTAAGTGAATTTCTTGATGTAGCGGAGCTTCAGGTAGGCGATGATGAAGAATATCACCATCATAACAGTCAAAGCCACGTGGTTCTCCCACAAGCCCCAGGAGCTGTACTCTATGCCCAGGTAGTCCAGGTGCTGCTCTCCACTACACCTGAAATGACACACGTTCAAACCGGTCCCAAGTCAAGGTGCAGCCTGTAAACAAAACACTGCTGTGTGGGGGTCTACTCACATCTGGCCAGCTGTGCTCGCAGCACAGTTGGTCATTATTTCTGACGCGTTGGCTCGTTGGTTTACAGACTCCTCGCAGAACTTCAGGCCAATAAACTCGCTGATCTTCAAGGCCTGAGTGTACAAAAACATATTCATGTCAAAACTTGTGAGTTTTAACACAGCAACTAAAGTAAAATCTGTATATTTAGGATAAACTGTGATGTGTGGAGGTGAGGTAAAAGGGCTGTCGTTAAATCAAACATAAGTTTCCACACCCTGACAATCTCAGGCTTTCCTATCATTAATTCCAGAGGTGAGGATCAAAACAATAAATCAAAGTCTCACCAGGTTTTTAGCACTTGAAAGATCATAAACAACCTAGTCCAGATGACCTGAGGGTTCTGCAGAGTTCATAAAGTAAGACCAATTCTGAGAAGAATGATGGACTAAGAACATCAAAATTTTATAAACAACCAGAAGAGTTATAATTATTCTCAAAGGCAAAAGGTAACCAGTGTCGATCCTGTGTGTTTTTTTTTTTTGTTTGTTTGTTTTTTAACAAACCTGCAGCAATTTTTTAACTGTTTACCTAGAAACACCAGGAAGAAGATCAGTGTTTATACTCATAAATAAGTTTTCAAGTGATAAAATCTAGTTTTTCTAGGACTGATTTTTTATTAGGAATTTAGTTTCTGCCTGGTTGAGCTGTAAGAAATTACTTTCCATCCATAGCTTAATATCTAAAATGTAGTTATAAAGATTGTAATTTGGTTTTGTGCCATCAAAAAGTACAGTATAACATAAAACTGTCATCAACTTAGTTATTAAAATTAATACTCCGTCTCCTGAAAGTGTCTCTAATAGGAAACGTATAAGGTTGAAAAGTGTTGGATCGAAAGTTAAACCTTGAGAAACACCTCAATTATTTTTGTTTTTTTTATGTATTGATTAATTATAAGATAAATGATTTGAACAGATAAACCAACCAGTAATTGTCTGAAAAAGACTGAATTGAGACCTTTATTAAGAGGCTACCAATGTTCCTGAAAGGGTTGGGTTTTACTTACAGCAAAACCGTAACGAGGAATACTGAAATATTTCAGCCAAGCTAGCCAATCCATGATGGTGGGTAAGTTCACTAGGAGGCCTGAAAAAATCTGAAAACAACAAAACACACTCAGCCTATGGATCTTTTTACAGCACATGCACCTATATAGACAACTTCTGTGCAGGGAATAAACTTTTTGAGCAGTCTTTGAATCAGTTGCAGTCACTTGACCCACTTTGATCAGTCACAGGTTTGTGATGTTACTGCTACGTGTCTCACCATCATGAAGACAAAGGTGATGGTCATGAAGAGGCTGGCGAGGCCCACCACACTCTGGTCAGCTGAGATGGCCATGGTGAGGGCTGTGGCTGTGTAGGCCACCAGAGTCACAGTCAGTGTGAAGACGAGGAAGGCTTCTACTGTGGACTTCAGTCCTGAGAGGTGAGGGGGGGCGTGTCAGTCAATAAAGCAGGACAGAGTCATCTGTTTTATTTCAGTTTAGTTTGCGCAAGTTGAACCTTAAAACAAACTTTTTATTTCTGCAAGACTGATTTATTTATAGGTACAATTTCCAGATGCCAAAATGGGCCACGTTTATCTACAAACAATTACATGCAAGTACAAGCATCATATGTACGTCACAGGAAGTAGACAACTTCGGAAAAGGTCTTGGTGCAAAGTGTGTGTTTCAACCCCAAAACAAAAGCCAAAGACCTCATAAAAATGCTGGTAAGAGGGTTTCATTATCCACAGTAAAAGGAGTCCAGAAAACTGTTGTGAAAAGCTCAATCCAAGTTGCAGTTGTTGCAGATGACATTGTGATCTGTGGTGAGAGCAGGTGGAAGAGAATTCGGAGAGATGGAGGTATGCACTTGAAAGAAGAGGAATGAAACTCAGCTGTTGCATCTTGGGAGTGACGAGGATGGATAAGATTAGGGTTGAGAGCATCAGAGGTACAGCACAGGTTGAATAACTTGAGAAATAATGTTAGGGATAAGACAGATGATTTGGACGTGTCCAGAGGAGGTAGAAAGGATGTTGGAGATGCAGCTGCCAGGAAAAAGACAAAGATGAGTTACAGTACATGGATGCAGATAGAGAGGACATGGAGGTAGATGGTGTGACGACAAAATCAGACACAGGAGGATGACTCACTGTGGCGACACTTGCTAAAAGAAGAAGAAAAGCAACCAATAACCATATGACTTTGAAAGTAGGGATAAAAAATGCTTTAATAGATTTCCTTCCTCATTTTTTGGATAAAAAAAAAATGGGAATAATTATGGGAATCCTAACTGACCTAAAACAGAAAGGGTTTAATTTGATTTAATGAGGGGGGAAAAGGTTCTGTATTTTTACACAATGTATGCAAACGTCTGGTTTCAACTGTAGATCTGTGGTTCTTACCAATCAAAAAGTAAACAATGACGCTGAAGATGACAGAGGTGACGGTGCGCATGGTGAGGTCAGCCAGGATCTTCGACAGGAAGTAGACAGAAACTCTGTAGTAGCCGCTGATGTATTCGTGGCTGTCGCATGAGTGCACACTTATTACAACGCAGCTTAAACTGCTTGTTTCAGTTTTATATTGTAGTTAACATATATATTTATATTCAAAGTACAACATACACAAACAGATTCCTCTCAGCGATGAAGACTTCAGCTGCAGAAACGGTGCTGAAACACTGGTTAGTTGTGATGAAGAAAAGGGCACCCATCCTGTGATGGGAAACAAAGCAAAATCTGGTACGTTTTTTTGATTTTTTTTTTTGATTGATTTAATGTTTATTCATTTTATATACACAAGTAATAAAAACATGCAATCAAATTAAAATAAAATAAAATAAAATAAAATAAAAATAAAAAATAAAATAAAATAAAATGAAAGGCAGCAGAAGAAGAAAAAAATCTTATAATTTCTGCCCCTTTTTTATCCTCAGAAAAATGTTCAAAATACAATAACAAAAATAAAAACAATTGAAAACACAAAAAACAAAGTTAAATTTCAAACAACTCAAACAACCATTTGCATGGGTTCACTTATGGGTCTCCATATTTTTTCAGAATATTTGCTTTTATCCTTCTCTTAAATATATACAAGGATCTGGCATTTTTAACCTCATCTTCCAGACCATCCCACAATCTTATTCCCTGGATTGAAATAGATTGTTCCTTCAGTTTCGTACAAACGAATCAGTACGTTATATCTTTTTACCGGACAAAACAAGATGTTTGTTGTCCCACTCTTGATATTCATGCAACATATTCTGCGTAACTAAGAAATAGTAGGGAGAGTAAAGCACACCTAGGCACTGTGTGTTATAAGAGGTTTCTAACCTGTTCTGAATGCCACTCTGATCATCTTTGACCCCAAAGAAAATGGCTCCTACAACAAGAGCAAGGAAAATGTTGACTCCCAGCTGCATGAAAAAACAAAACAAAACAAAAAATAAAATGTGATGGTCCTGATACAACATATACAAGTTTGTATAAAAAATTAGATTGGAAAAACTTGGGACTAAAGCTATTATTTTTCACAAATAGAAATTAGAAATTGTAATCAAGAGCTCAGGGGAATTAGAGAACCCTGAACAAGTATTCACCCCCCTAAACTTTTACACATTTTGTCACGTTTCAACCATAAACTTTGTAAAGTATTTATGACTTTCGGGGAGGGCACGACATTGTTTAATTTAATTTAATTTAGCAAATTTTAAAGCATTGCACAACAAATTATTCAGATAAAATAATAGAATGTTTATAATAGTGCAATTTCTTTGATAAACATGCCTATATTTAAAGAACTGACACACTGTTCCTGTTTTGTTCTGGGGTCAGAACATCACAAACAATTTGCTTTCCCCAAAGGAAGGGCAGGACTGAAAAAGTTTGAGACCCATTCAAAGTCTAGACCTAAATCCAAGTAAGAATCTGTGGCAAGACTTGAAAAAGCTGCTGTTCACAGATTGTCTTCATTCAGTCTGACTGAGCTTGAGCTATTTTGCAAAAAAAGAACAGGCAAAAAGTTTCTACAAGATAAAAGCTTGCAGAAATGTACCCCAAAATGCTTGCAGCTGTAAAAATACCCGATAAAATACTTTGAAGTTTGTAGATGTAATGTGACAAAATGTGTGAAAGTTCAAAGGGTCGGAGTGACATTCCTGGGCACCATATTCTCATCACAGGACAACACTTTGAATCAGAGGTCAGGGTTCGCAGACTGCTCCTCTTCGATACAAGCGGTTGGGAACAGATGGCCGACAAAGAGAGCGACTCAAGTTTTAAGCTCAATAGTTTACAGGTTATGACAGGACTAGCAGGTTCCCAGGGTGAATGGATAAGTCAGTAAGGTTGAGCCTTTTTTAACCTCATTCCCCTCAGTCCCTCATGTGGAATCAAGGCTGTGGCGAGGGGGACCAGTCATAACGCTGTCATGTGACGACTCACAGATCTGAGCCCAAGGGGCTTTTGCCGGATATGATATCAGTTCAGATCTAGGCTCTAAGAGGCAGGAGTCAGGTCACAACAGTCACCAAAGCCGATTAGAGTGCCAACGCCACCCAGAGCACCTCCTCTGGGATTATTTTGACTTATTTGGGGCCAATTAGCTGTTAATAATTCCTAAAGTGAGGAGACTTCTAACAGCATTTTGCCGCCCTGGGTTGACTAATGAGGGCAATGAAGTGACCCCTTCAAAGGGAAAGATTATTCAAAGCTTTGTTCATTTGAAAAAGATGAGTCAAAACAATAAACTTGAACTTGCAATATTTAAAAAAAAAAAAGACTTGTCTAGTTTAGTTACCTGAGCCACAGACGTTTGAGGGTTCAACATGAGGTTCTGAAATGTTCTCTGAAAAACCCATTGAAGCTGGTGGAAGAAGGAAGTGTTGTAGGTGATGGTGCGGGACTTCACTTGTGATAGAAAGTCCTTATTCTGGACAATGTGTTTTAACTCGGCTTGTGTGCCTATAAAGTAGCTGCTGTTTCTGTACTCTCCCACAAGGTGCTCCTCGATGCTCTGTCTGGTGGTACCCAGCTCCTCAAAGTCCAAATCTGTCCATAAAGGCCAGAATTAAAAAGAGGTTTTGTAGTTGAAATACCATGTGACTTAAAAAGAACATTTTACTACATAAATATGACATGCCCATTGCAGAAAATTCATTTATTAAGATTTTTTTTAACTAGTTTGCTTTGCATGGGAATAAGCATTGAAATAAATCACACTGCTTTCCAAAAAAACAGAACTCATTCCATACATAGACAGAGTTTTTGTAATCATACAGCATCATCAGGATACTACCTGCAGCCGTGTGGACTTTGGCTGGTTCAGTGAAGTCTCCATTTAGAACATCAAGAAAGAAGTCAGCTGGGTTGTTGTGAGGCTCACATGGATAACCTGGAACAGAAATTGTATTTGCTGTATTTGTTAAATAAAAATCTAATTGCATATTCTGGTAGCTTAAAAAAAAATATTGATTCACAAATTAAAGTAAAATCTAATAGCCTGAAGGGAATTATAAAAAAATTTGCAATAATCGATCACATGATACATAATCACCAATGTTGGTGAAGTAATCCAAAGCATTTGGCGCTGGTCCATGATACACCATTTTGCCATTAACCAGTAGGGTCAGAGTGTCGAACAGTCTGTAGATGGAGTAGCGAGGTTGGTGGATGGACATGATTATGGTCCTTCCCTGACCAGCCATCCTGACAACAGACAGCAGTTAGTGAAACCAAATAAAGCCATCCACGACAATAACGAGTTGCAACAAAGCTTCATCTGTTCATCACCTTTTCAGCAGGAGCAGAACAGAGTTAGCGGTGCTAGCATCCAGGCCTGTGGTTGGCTCGTCCAGAAACAAGACTGCAGGATCAATAATCAGCTCCATACCGATGTTTGTTCTTTTCCTTTCTCCTCCTGAGATCCCCCGGGTCATATGTGTGCCCACCTGGAGGGGAAAAAGCACCACAAAGGATTTATAACTCATTTACCTTATCATGTCTCCTACAATCTCAAGTACTACAGTAGGTGAAGGGTTATGGATGAAGGTGAGGAAGCTGTGTACCTTGGAGTCAGCCACTTTAGTGAGACCCAGCTCTTTAATAAGGTGATTAACTCGAGCCTCTTTCTCACTCTGAGGCACAGAACTTGGGAGCCGAAGCGCAGCAGAAAAACTGAGATTCTGCCTCACAGTCAGCGTGCCCGTAACCACATCTTCCTAAAGGAGACAGGAATGACAGCATGGTTTTATGTGATACAAAACTGGCCATTTTGTATGAGTCAGGAATTTTCCTGTTTGAAATCATAATACACTTGTAGTTCAAAAAGTGTGCTACACGTGTACATGAAGCATAAACCATGCAAAAGCCTTGAGTTTTCTCTCCACCTGGACCACGTAGCCAGAGAGGCACTTGAAGTTTGGAGGCTGAGGGGCTCCATCAATAAGAACTTCCCCTGAGAGACCCATAGGTTCTTTCCTCGCAGCCAAAATATCCAAGAACCTTCGGAAGCACAAAATCAAATACATCACAGTTTCAAAAAAAAAAAAAAAAAGCTGAAAAAAGTAAAAAGTTTGCTTTTCTTTGATGCAGTGCTGTGTGAAAAATTGAAGCTCACAAATATTCTTACAAGATTTTCACTAATGTATGAAGAAGAGAAACTCATGAATGCAGGAAAACACAACAACACAAGGAGCTCCTATAAAATACCATGTTTTAGTTTATGTGTATTAAAATATAATAGATAAAAAATACAATTTTTAAAGAAATTGTACTATATATATATGTATATATGCATTAAAACATGTACACATTTTTTATCTTTTTTTTTTTTGTGGAGATCAGATTAAGGTACTTACGAAGATTTTCCACTACCAGTTGGTCCGAGAACAGCGTTCAAACCAGGTCGCATAATCCCACTGCAAAACACATCCACAAGGGTTTGTGTCCAATTAAAGACGGAGAAATTGACTCAAAGCCATATATTTTGCATCTATTTCTGAATAAATATTAATTAATACAAATATGTTAATATTGTATATATTATACAAAGAACAAGGATTAATGTGATTCTTAAACACATACTGAAACTTTAGATGCAACTTTATAACTTCTTCTAGCACTTTTACAAAAATTATCACTTTCCAATCACTAGTAAAAATAAATATGTAGTCTGATACTAAACTGCAAACCAAACACATTAGTTAAAAAAAAACTAGTCAATTTCAATTAAATCCTCGACCTTTAAAAAAAACAGAAAGAGTAGTCACACAAAAGCAGCACAAAGAGCCAGTGATAGAAATGAAAATAAAGTCTCCTGCTACGTGACTTGGTTTAATTCACTCCCCTTTAGTGCTTTAGAGAGATTATATGCAAGAACCCATGCTTAATATAATATAATTAACAGAGTGGCAGAAAAAGGTCAAAACACTTGTGAATTCATTCATTCTTCCATGGGAAATGTCAGGAGCGTTTAATCCCATCTGAGAGGAACCGCAGGACGAGTTCATTCACTGTTGTTGTTCCAGAGGAAACAACAAGCTGCAGCAAACCCTCACTGAACCACAGAACTTAAAATATTATGCTTAGATTTAGCACCATATAATTTATTTTGAAAAGTGATTTTAATTTTACTTACAAGTATTTTCTCCATAATGCCTTCTTTTCACTTCTCTTTGAAATCTCTTTTGAATCAGGTTGACTCCAAAAGTTAATCAAAATTTAATTGAAATTGATCGTGTGATATTTTGCTAACAGACAGACACACTTACACAGGTAGTTACTGTGTTGCCTGCCTTCATGGTGGAACGAAAAAAAAAGGGCAGATGTATTTTAGAGACTCACTTCAGATCCAGCAGTATTTCCCTGGAGCTGATTTTCCTGCTGCAGAGTAAACCGCTCTGCAGATGGACTTCGTAATGGATGTTGTGGAAGCTCACAGTGGAACCACAAGTCTGCCTGGTCCAGTCCAAGGTGGTCCGAGTTCTGGATCCGGTCGTCCCGTTGGAGCCAATATCTTCTATCATGGCGATGTTGATGTGACCGACCCCCTCCATCAAACCACACGGCTATAGAACCCTGCAGGGTGTGAGAAAAACAAGTGTTGATTTATTAT
The DNA here is from genome assembly GCA_031762555.1 of Cynodonichthys magdalenae. NCBI lineage: Eukaryota > Metazoa > Chordata > Actinopteri > Cyprinodontiformes > Rivulidae > Cynodonichthys > Cynodonichthys magdalenae. The sequence goes on from JARVJO010000111.1 coordinate 1,052,177, forward strand.
TAATGCACAATGAAAGATTCACAGTTTCTCTGTAAAACAGGAAAGAAACGTTTAGCTAAAGAAATAGATTTTTAGGAAGAATTTAAGATTGATCATTTATTTTTAGAGCAGAGTCTTATTTTAAAGCCTATTTAATTATTTAAAAACCTGATTCTCTATATTCTTCAGTTTCAATAAAGGTGCTATAAATTATTTTTTATTATTAGTCATGTCAATTCAAAGCAATAAAGTTTATTTCATTTTATTCTAATTTATTCTAAAAGACAACAGCTAAAACTGCCACTTGAGCTAAGATCAAATTCATTTTAATTATCATTTATGAGTTAAATATTCTGACTTATGTGAATTTTTTTTCTTTACTTGTTTATTTATTAAGGTTGGTGTTTAAAAGAGTTGTTTGAAAAGCTGTATTGGTATTAGGATGTCCAGAGTAAAATTTGTTGAGCTGTTAGTTTTTGGAGTTAATTAAAACAATAATGAAAAGAATGAATGAAAGCAGAAGCTAAAAAAAATGAATATTTTACACATTTATACATGACGAAAATTGCCCCATATTAGTGATTATTTAATATGATGATATTTTAAACAAATCCTATATATATTTCTAAAATATAAACTTTAGTTTAAAGGCTTAGGTTTGTTTAAATATTTACGATTTGTGAGTTCATTTTTAAATCTTACATTAAAAAAATGAAGCTGAGATAACACAACTAGCCACCAAGAAAATAAAACTATTAAAAAGATAGAAATTTGTTCATTTCCTGAAACAGCAACTGAGAAATACTAAAAACTGGACCAAAAACAGACTCTTGAGCTTCAGTCGGCAAATGCAAAAATAGATAAAATGTACCTGAAATCCCAACAAGAATTAGTTTTAATTTGTCTAACAGAAATAAATAAATGAAAGCATCAAAAATGAAACATTGCTGCCTCTAAACACAATGTTGCAGGAGGGTTTTAGGTTTATTTTAAAAACGCAACTTTGTGGAGAAAAATGTTTTTTAACAATTATGAGGAAACTAAATTAAATAACCTTATTTAAATATATTCACATGTAACTGTTTTCACTCATAAAAACATTTACCATGTTATAGTGTCGAGGAGATGTGAGCTTCTGTTTGTTTCATGTTCTATAAACAGAGCTTATAATTAAAAATTGGTATATTTAAGGTGTAAATAAAATGCCTTAAATTCTTGGTGATATACAGTATGATTGAGGAAATTTCTTGTATTTCCTACCAATTAAAATACACTTCAAAAATGAGATCATGTGATATATGTTCAAAACCACAGATAATCAATTACAATAATTATAGAAATATACTTTTTAATTTGCACAAAATAACATTACCACAGACAATTGTACTTTTTATTGCTGCTGGGGTCTTTTCCTTCTCATTGTTTGGGTTTAGTTTAATGCACTTTATTAATGTCATCATGGTAATAATTCATACAGAAAATATCTTAAAGACACACAGGTGAAGAGACCTGCTACTTGTCATTTTCAGCTTATATTTATGTAGCTTTCCTTTAATCTCAACGGTGACGTTCAATTTGAAACAGAAACATTTGATTCGAACACGTCCAGCAGCATCACTAGTTTGAAATTTGGGAGTGCCCCCCGCCCCCAAACACTCAGCAAATTGAACAAACAAACCCTGATGTTGCAAAGTAAAGAGAGACTCACCGCTAAACAAAAGATGACAAGAAGGCAGCTGGAACAGATCTGAAGATCGGTGCTGAATCCCATCGGTTCTTGAGGTACAGATAGTTATAACTGTGACCCCCCCCCAACAAACTGCACAGAGGAGTAACCCTTTACTGTCCTCTCAGATGGACATGAACACAAGGGCAGCAGGAGTTATGCAGAATTTGGTGATTTTACACTAAAACCTGCCCAATTTAGGATTTACATATAAAGTTTCTCCATATTTGTACCACTAGGAGGGATTACACTGGAAAAAACAAAGAGAAGGACTCCCTTTAAATGAATAGTTCAGCCATTCTGTGGGGATATTCTGTTAAATGGTACCTTCAGAGATCGGAGCATAGAAAAAGCCGATCCAGTTCTTGCATTGTTTTATTTTAAGGCACACAAACAACTAGCTTTAAAAAAAGTCACATGAAAGAACAATTATTTAGAAAAGGAATTCTTTTTGCATGACTAGACATCCTCTTACCTTACGCAACACGGCTGTCAGTGTGCTAAATGTACACACAAAAATCTAACCATAGGAAATGCAGTAAACCACATACACAAAAACATTTTGACATGTTATATTTTATTTTAAGTCATTTAAGCCTCAAAAAATAATACAAATAAAATATGTATGTATATATCTATATATTTATATATAATCACAGTAATAACAGTGTTGAGTCACATCTACAGCTGCAGAGAGAATATTTGCACAGCATTAAAACCAGGTACAAATACTAGAACGCTGAGTGACAGATACCTTTAGGTTGTGGTAGTAAGCTCTGTTCGGGTAAAAGACAAAAGTCCCCAATGACAGCAAATCACAGACTCATCAGATGAGTCAATCTTATTTACAGGTGACATTTAGGATTGTTACACAGCATATTTGCAGCCATCAAGGACAAAACAAGGCTTATAAATATGAAGCGATGCATTTGCTTAATACTAAACACAAAGTATAATACAAACTGAACAAAAACTAGACAGTCTGTCTAACAATTCAAGTCTGTCTTTAACGTGTCAACTCACACTAGGTCGGCCAAGTTCCATCTTAATTACAGATATGCCTGTACAAATTCAGATTGTTTTCTTAAGCAAACATTCACACCGTCATACATGGCTCTTGGCAGAGATTTACAGAGTTGCATTAAGAGTGTTTTGTTCTTTCCAAGAAACACAACAAGGTAGAAATAATTACAGAATAAACTTGACTTCCAAGCAAAAAAAATAATGGAGCTTTGTACAACACAAGAGCCTAAACTGCGTGTGTCAAACATTCAGATATGTGGGATCAAGGATAGATATTAAACAAATATACATAACTGTCAGTATTACACAAGTACATAAATACATCTACTTACAAAAACATACGCTATACATTTCTGTACCCTGAACATTTGTTTGTGCCTCAGCAAAAAGCATTTTAGATCATGTATTATTATACAACCAAAACCAATGTTTAAATTGGAAGGAAAAAAAAGGATATTTCAGTCTTTAAAATGTGATTTTCATAAAAACATTTAAAGATCTTCCAAATCACTGAAAATCTGACTAAATTCTCCCAAGACTGTAGAAATGGGCAGCTGTCTTTCAGTGGTGATTTGTTAAATTATTTGAACATACGGAAAAAATAGCATGTAGTATTGCTTGTGTGGAAACTCAGGCAAACAAGTTTATAAACATTGGATCATTTGACACTTTGAAACTAATATAAAGTCTTAGAATCTCTCAGGGACTTTTTATAAAACATATTACCTAATAATTCAGTTGTTCTTGTGGCTTTAAGAATAATTTAGAGACACAAGGACATCTGTAAAGCAAAATTTAAGGTTTATTTTCAACAGTAAGCATTCATGTGAAATAGTAAATTAATTTCCTCTGTTATGAGAGAACTCTGATTCTTAATCACATGAATAATATTCTGGGTCTCAAATGGAAGTAAAAGAGTTTCCTTTCACAAATTAAACCCTGTAAACTGCTTTAGTTTTCCTTTTTTAATTAACTGAGCACATTTTAAATATGCATGTCTTGTGTGGGAGCTCTAAGACAAAGTGAGTCATTGGCAAATTGCAGGCTTTTTTTAAACAATTTCCTTTTAGTCTAATCCCTTACTGATCTGAGCTGAATGAGCGGTTGTTTAAAGATCAATGTAGTTTTGCAAATTCCCTCACAGTTGCACACTCCTGTAAGTGCTTTTAATCGTTTTAAGAACAAATGATGCTATGCCCCTGATAGATAATTTACTCATTTATGTGCTTAAAAATGATTTTGAATCCACTCCAGTGATTATCAAGCATTTCAATTTAAGTGCTGTTTTTTTCCTTATATTTTAAGCAGGTAGTCACTGGGAAAATATGGCCAAAAGTAAAACCTTTACACTTAAAATTAGTGAAAAAATACAAAAGCAATTAAACAGTTTTCTTTATATGCAAATTGTCCAAATTAGTTTTACTTTGGGAGTAAAAAGTTTCAAATATAGGTATAGTAATTAGCTAAACAAACCTGTCTTCTTTAAATACTTCTCAGCTTTTAGCACCTATGAGCTGCTAGCTTGCTGGTATAAAAACCTTACATCAGGAAGATATTTTTGTCTCAGTTTAGTGCACATTATGATTTTACTGCCTCCTACTTCACAGAAGCTGCTCTAAGTAACATATTATACCCAGAAGGTATCAATGTATGAGCAAACTGCTATCTTTATGTTAATTTAAGGGCACATATTGTATTGCACGTTATAATTGAGTCCACAGACCTGATCTTTTTATCCCAGTGACCTGCTGACTAGGCCCAGCGGCCACTTGACACAAAACTTCTGCTGAAGGAGAAACTTATGTCTGAACTCTTGTGTTTTCCCCAAGCACCAAACGGCACCACAATGATTGTGCTGTTGTCCTCAGCACCATAATGAAGAGCCTGAAAGGGAAGAAAACTTCAATAATCAAGGAAAGACATGTCAAAAGTTTGCTAGAAACCAAATAAAATAGTGTTTTACTGTTGTGTGATTGGGGGGTATCTAATTTCCCTCTGGGATAAATAAAGTAATTTGAATTGAATTGAAACCCATTTCTTCCCACCAAATGGGGTTTCTGTCAGCAAACGTATTTAAAATTTGGTGTGATTTTTATTTCTTTTACCTGGTCAGATATTCTCTGAGCTGCCTCTCTGGGGTCATGGCACTGGTTGATGACATTGCAGATCTCCTGACTATTCATAATAAAGTTAATTCCATCAGTAGTCAGAGCCAGGAAGGAGTCATGGACATGATGCAACTAAGACAAGAAAAAGCAAAAATTAACTCCTCAAACACTTAAAAAAAAAAGAAGTTTAACAAATAAGTTCAATAAAAAATAAACCTTTTTATGCAAAAGCAATAAGTTTTAACTTGGAAGTATTACATGAGGGAAAAATGACTCGACATGCCTAAAAAGAAGAAATTTGTTTCAGATTCTAACATGGTTAATAAAAAACTTCCTACCGTTAATTTTTTTGTCTCAGGTTCAGCAATGACTCCAGTCTTCTTTAGGTCAAAGTCTCCAATGCTGCGCGTCATTGCCAACCTCCCGTTGACATTGGGCTGTCCCAGACTATTCCAGGTGATAAAGCCTCCACTTTTCTTTACCCTTGGGAATAACATGAATTGGTAAAAATGACAAAGTTGGATTTTTCCAGACAAAAAAACAACAAAAATAAAATAAATAAATAAATAAATAAAACAATTTGAGCTGAGGCCAATAAATACTGCAGGAAAAATAAATCAACCTATATTTTTTTTCCTGACAAAAGCTGTTGAGGAAGTTGTCCATTACTGCTGACGTCACATAACTCACCTCTCCTTCTCATCCTTTCTCTCAGGAGTGTGATCGACGGTGAGTTTAAGGGCCTTGCCCTTGCGGCACAGCATGGCACGGCTGTCCCCCACGCTGGCAACCACCAGCTCGATGCCGTCCCTCAGCAGGGCCACAGTGGCGGTGGTTCCTGCATTTATCTCCAGCCCTACAAAGACATGGGAGAAACCATCAGACATGGAACAAGTTATGAGGAACCACACAAATAGTCAACAACCACAGTGTATCTCACAACCTTACGTCCACAGAGTAAAACACAAACATATGGGTCGGAAGTCGTTGCAGGCTTAGAATACACAATAAACAACAGGAGGCAGAAGATGTAGGTGGAACTGTTGATGTACAGAGCTGAGATTCAGAGCAGATCATACAGCAGTTTAATATGTAAATAAAACAATATCTATTATTGAGTAGATTTCAGCACTTAGAAGTGTCCAGCAACTGCCTTGAGTGAAAGAAGTTGAACTCAAACTCATCTAAAATGTCAGAAAAATCTAATTTTTTGGCCAAATTGCATTTAGATTTACAAACAGAAAAATATTATCGTTCACAAGAAAAATGTTAAAGAGAATTTATTTGTAACACTAACACTTTATGGCATCTGGTAATGCAAACCATAATAAGTCATTGAGGGTAGAAATTAAGAGTTTTTTTTTTTTTACAAATATTTAAGTCTTACAAAAACATTTCAATATTCAGCAGTAAATTGTAGATCCAAAAAGAATAGTTCAGATCATTTGAAGTGGTGTTCTGTTAAAAGATTATGAATAAATAATATCTTACCTGCTGTAGATAGCTCTAGGAATGACCAAAGGTCAAATGGATTCCTGCCATCATAAAACACTTCCAATCTCAACTAGTGTATATTTTCTAGCAAACAATTTTTAACTATTTTAAACCATTACATCACCATCAATTTCAGATTATACAGTTTTTCCATTAGAAATACTTTAATATTTTTATTAAAGTGAATACAAATATGCTACAGCTAGCTGCTGTTTACTTTTGGAAATAACTATGGAATACTGTATTAATAATTAGGAAATGTGAAATTAGGTAGATATGTAGTTTCTTTTAATTTCATAGTGAAATTTAAAAAGTCCAGCAGTATAATGACAATAAATAAACCCAGTAAATATTACACAATAAACTCAATTTAAGTTATTAAATAACAATAAAAACATTAGGCTCATTAAATAAACTAAAATACTCAATTGAATGTTCACATTTTTTAAATAAAATCCCATTAAAATCTTGAAAGGTCATCATATCAAAACCATTTAAATGTTATTTTAACTACACTTAAATTTAGATTTTTTTTAATTCTTATATGCAAATGTTTGTAAAAGAGCACTCAGGTGAAAATCTATAAAATGCTTTAGACTGGAGTCGTTTTAAGACGCCATCAGTCCATTTTGTTCTTAGCATTGCTCAGACTAGCTCTTAGCTCATTTATCCAGTTAGAATTATACTTTTTTAAATGTCTTGTATCAAGCTATCTATAACAAGTAATATATTGGTCATGACCTTCTCACAGAACCCTTCTTCAAAAGATGTGAACTACTAGTTTAAGAAGTAACAAATCTGACTGATTCAATATTTGTTAGCCTGCAGGACACAATTTCCCTATTTAAAATAAGTAATGACTAGCTACAGATGTGAAGGTTTCTGTTTTAAATCCTGTTCTAAACCTGCTGCATTTGATGAAGATCTGTCACAGACAAGATACTGAATGTCTCATACACGTCCTCAAACTGAAGCACTGTCTCACAAGAAGCAAACACTTGGTAAGAGAAGAAAGAGAGAGAGGATTGAGAGAAAGAGAACCTTCCAGTAGTCCAGGATTTAGGACCCGCTGGACTCTCCTTCAATATCTAGCCTGTCGTCATCCACATTGGTACCAAGGGGCTCCAGCTCTTAGCTGGGTCAGCAGCTGCCGTAGACAACATGCACACACACACACAGGCATATTGGGACATTTCACACAGCGTGGCCCAAATAAGGCCACATAAAAGGCATAATTGTTGTTATATTAAACACATAACCTTAGTCTCAAACAATGCTAATCTGAAGGTTCTGTAACTTTGAGGCAAACATGTCAAGTTATTGACTGAAACAGTTCAGTTTGCATTTGCAATCTTTTGTGGAATGCTTAAAGAACCTTTAAAAATAAATCTGATTGTGCAAAATTCTACAATAAAAATGAAACAATAAAGCAAATGTTCTATTTCAGATCTACTGTTTTAACTAGAAGAACATAATTAAAAAAACATCTGGTTCTGAACAGGTCTTAAAAATAGGCAAATACAACTTCAAACAATGCATGAACAAAAACTAAGCTATTGTACTAAAGAATGGAATACAATAGACTAAAACAGCACTGTGAAAAGCAAGTGCGCCACATTATTTATTTACTTTCATGCAACAAAGGAACAGAAGAAAAACTGAAAGTATGTAGTTCTGTTATGTGACAAAAGGTCTGAACTTGACTGATCCATTAAAAAAAATCTCAAATCATTTTCTTTGTTAGATTCTGTTAAGACTTCTGGATGTTTTAGGGATACATGACCCATTACGCTGCCCAACAAGAGTCAAGATTCAGCTGTTCCACAAACAGCATCAAGAATATTTGAGTATACAATGAAAGTCTTAATCAACTCAATGTGACCATTATCTATGGCTGAAAATCAGCCTAACTCATCAACCCTCCACCATCAAGTTTAACGGTTGGTATGTGTTGGTATGGTGATATATTTGATTTTATAAAACACTCAACATTGTGCATTGTATTTGAAACACTTTGCAGTTACTTGCTCTCCAAACTTCTATAAGCATTGAAGATAAACTTGGTTTGTTTGCTGCATTTTAGCTGGCCTCAGCCTCAGGGTGTATTTACAAAGCTCTTAAGACCTGGTCAAGACCAGATACATTTTTTTATGTCCTGAAAATGACAGGTAATGAATTAAAAACAAACAATTAATTAAAACTGCTTTGGTGTTGGCAGAAATATATAATCTAAAATATACATTGTGACCAAGTTAAAAACGTATCAACCCATTCTGTGAAACATTATGGTCAGTGTTACATTTATCCATACAAAAACACAGATTGTTCTTTAATTTGATACCCGTCAGTAAAAATAAATGCCATGCTCCACCTACTGAAATTCTAATGCTTGCTCTACTTATATCTGGGTAATATTCATCAGTTATTAAGAAGCTTTGGAGAAAACGACACACCTCTAACCAAAATTGCTCAGGTCATATCAGTTGGGAAATCCAAAGCCTCAAAGCCTAAGTAAGATAAGTATATTATGTTCAAAGACTGAAGTCAAAAGCGTAATTACATATATAGACAGATATATGTGTCTATATATTACATACAATTATTTAGAGAATATTACATGACAGAACCTACCATTTGGACAGAAGTGTAAGTGTCTGGCAAAAGCTTTGTCTACTTCAAGGAAAGCCTTTGTTAAAACATTTTCCAGGTTGTCTTCATCTGCCACATAGTCCCTGAAACAAGATCAGAAGGAATATCTGCTGAAAGATGTGACATCTGGCATACAAATTAAATCAGTTTATTGTACGTCCGTCTGTTATTCAACATTAATTCTTCCTTACTTGATAAACTTCTCCATGTATTTTTCACAAAAATCAGCAGCTTCTGGTCCGCCATGTCCATCAAACACAGCAAAGTAGAGGATGCTGTCTGTCATTTGGGAGACTTGGAAGCGGTCTTCATTCTCCTTGCGCTGACCAATAAGGGAAGCACAGCCTACCTTTGATAAGCTGACTTTAGGAATAGGCTTGCCATAACGAATGCTGGGAGGAAGCAGGATGGGCTCGTCAATACGATCATCCCAGATGCCGAATGAATCCCATGTAGTAAGGCGGCCGCTGCTGTCTGGGTCAAAGCGTGTGTTGCTGTATCGTCTTCCTGAGGGTCCATTAAGTTGTCTGCAGAAGATTGGGAACACTTTCTTGTAGCGGTCGTGCTGAAATGGCAGTGGAACAAGAGTCTTCTGTAAAAATCCCACATGAGGACCATTGCACCTCACCAGGCGCACGAGACAGGCTGCTGACATCCCCTTGACAAAACAATCACAGGGGATGGACTTGATGTAGAGGCAGAGCAATGTGCCGTCCAAACACTACAGAAGAATAGGTTAGTTAGACCGGTGACAAAATTGAATTCAATGTACACAAATATTTATTTTTCTCCAAAATTGATCTGTGCTGTGACAGTGGCAACCAGCTGTGCTTATTATTTACATTTAGATTTTGCACAGATCTTTGCTCAAAGCCAATTACAGGAGCACAGCAACTTAATTTTCCTGTGAAGTAAAAAATGACATAAGCAAGCAATTGTTGCAGAATATTTTGAGTTGAATAAACAAATTAATAAATAAACATATAGAAAAACACACACACACACACATATATATACATATATATATATATATATATATATATATATTAAATTAATCATTTATTCATCAATTTGTTGTTTATTTTTAACACGTGATGTATCCTCCCACATAACATTTTGACCTCACATGGGTTCCGTTTTAACACTGTTTTGTAACAATAGCATGAAAAACTTAGATGGACTTTTAAAAATAATAGTAGATCAGTCTGAGAAGAACCGAATATCAAATGTATGATGATCTCATTCATATTTTGCTTGTTTTCACGAGTAAAAACAATATTTTGCTTTAAAATTAGAGTTAAAGATATCAACGCTTACAAGATTATTATTGAAATATTAATGGTAAAAAATGTTAGATCCCGGATGACGCAACAACTGTCATCAAGCTAGCTGCTAATGTTTAGCTGTATCCTGCGAATCTGTGCAACGATGTGCTTTTAGTTTTATTAAGTAAACATAATTTATTATAATAAATAGTAAATAAAAAGTTTAGATAGTTATGAGACATTACTAAACTAACCATATGCACCATTTGTCTATTTTACCTGTTAGCTATATTTAGCTTACTAGCTAAGTAGTTAGCTTCAGCTATGCATTCGCAGTTTCTCCAAACTATCAATAACGATCTCTCGACTCTTAAGTTATATGTTGAAAGTCATACCTTGTATACTTAAACCTTAGAATTCGTCTGAAATCCTTTTCTGACCTCTCAAACTGTGACTTCCAAACAGCTGAATGAAAACCACCGCCCTCGTCGCCGCGTCTGGAATCCGACTCTGTAATGTTATCAAACAAGGCCAGTGATGTTGCCGCACCAATCAGCGATCGCCTCGTTTCACGCCCCACATACAGTGAATGTAATTGGTCAAGAAAGTAATGATTGACATGTGAATGCACAAATCATTCAGAGGTTGCGCTCAGGTAGGAAAATGGAGCAACAGAAAATGCCTTGTCGTCAACAAACCCATGAATATTTATGTAAACGCACACAAATATGTAATTTGTTTTTTATTTACTTTACTTTACTTTACTTTACTTTACTTTACTTTACTTTACTTTACTTGTGTTTTAGTTTAATATATAATGTGGTTCAATCCCTGTATATTTACTCTATCATTAGACATAGGTTGTGTAATTTGAAGCTTGAATATTTACCTGGGCAGTGCTCTTGACTTGACTGACTGAATTGAAGGTTTCTGGGAAATTAATGCAGCCCTGTTACTATATAAACATTTCACACAGCAGAACTTTCTTTTAGTTTTCATCTCTTTTGTTTTAACTAGTATGTATTTTTAAAATTTGATAGTTAAATAACAGAAAGGTTTATGTTCATTTGTTTCTGTTCAGTGTTTTTGTTCTTACTGAACAGTTCTAAGTAAGAATATTTAATCATATTCAGTTTCTGATAAATTACTTTATTTTGTTGTATATTGTTATTTAAACCTAATAAGTAGTTTAATAATTTGGACTCAGTCCATACACACCTCTGTTGTAGTCTTACTAAAAGTTGTTAAACAGTAAAAATCTCTCTCACAACATGTTTACCCTTGAGGTTCTGAGAACTAAAACAAATACCAGTTAAATCCAGTAACTACCTCAAGCAAAGGATAAACTTTTAAGCTGTGGCAGCAAAATAAGGACAGACATGTCACAAAGAGTGTACAGAAAAATTACACTGTTTAAAAAAAAATAACTGAGGATAAAATACTTAATTAGTTGAAATATTTTTTTATTTATTTTATGGACAATGCAACAAACCGTTGCATTAATGATGCAAACTCAACACCTCTCATTCTAAAATCAACATAATAAAGAACAGCGGTGGCAATATCATGTTGTGGTATGTTTTTTTTTCCCAGTCCCTGAATAAAAAGTTGGACAAATCCTAAAAGCAAGTTCAGAAAACTGAAACTGGAATGTAGTTTTACTTTTGTGCTTTGACAAGCCCAAACATAATGTTACAGCAGCGCCTATAAGTTGTTTAAGAGGAAAAAAAAATTCTAGAAATGCTAGGCCTGTTAGTTTACGTTATCAAGGATTTTAAAAACATCTTACTAGTTATTATTTTAAGCTAACAGCAACTATCTAAAATTGCAATCCTGTTTATATACTATGAATTAGCATTTTTGGTTACAATTACATTCCCATCTTGACAAAAATGTTTAATGGCAAGAATTCCACTTGTTTTCAGGTCACAGGATCTGATGAGTCACAAATTTTCTCATAACACCGGCACTTCCTGCTCAGATGGGCAATAAAAGCGCATTGTCCACCTAACACTTCCAGGTCACTGGTCATCCGAGAAAAACATTGAGGTTGCCCTGGAAACAGCTTGGACTTCAACAAGTTTTACAGATACGTAGGTATTGGCATAGATAAATATAGAATAATTAAATATAATATTTATGGGTATTGGTATGACCTGAAAAAAATCAAGTATTTTAAAAATCTCGTAGCTTGTTCAGTTCATGTAAAGGCAAAGCATTCACATAAAAAAGCTACCAATTGTGTTTTTGTCGATGAGCAGATCCGCTACTCATGCTTTGCGCGCGCCCCCGAGAGAGGGGGCACAAATTCTTTCAGGGGATACTTATCTTGACACAACACCGGCAGCGATAAGAAGAAGCTGACACTTCCTTGTTTGCATTCTGAGCTGCGAAACCTGAACGCCTTTATTCAAGATGCATTCTCCAAGGTAAATATCCTGTTATTCATTTTTATTAAAACGAACAAGCTTTGTGAAGTATCCGTGTTTAACTGACAACCAGTGTGACCAGAGCAAATCTGCAGGCTATCAGATTGAGATGCTTTAGCTACTTAGCTCTGCCTAGCTTGTGTGTTGTTTTGATTCACTTACTAAGCTAGCTCAGGGAAACGCCTGAGGAGGCAGTTAGATGTGTCAAAACTGAGCACATTATTATACTCGTCATAAATACATAGATAAAGCGTTTGTTGTTCAAATAGGAAAATGGAGCTAAACTTAGCATCTAGCAGCGCGCGACGATCACAAAGGTAATCCGCAGGTCATAAACAAACTGAAACTCAGGTTTGAAGCATCATCATGAAGGATTGAGGTTGCAAAATCTTGCGACTTTGGAGGCTTTAAGTTCTCGTGACTTGTGGTTTTTCTATTAGCAATGCTGACGCTGCTAATATATATTATTTATGTTATCTGGATTAAATTAAAACTGTTTTGCTGAAACAAGGCGTTGAAGTATGGATGATTATAGTTGTACTGATAATTAAATCACTTTTTACTTTCTTGACTATCACATTGTTGTAGTCCATAATTTCCATACTTATTTTTATTGTGTGATCTAACCAACAGATCCCAACTGAATAATTTACATTAGATGAATATTAGAAACTATACTTAAAAGAATATGTTGTTGAAATTGAGACAGTTTCCAGCACATTATAGAATTGACAAGTTTTTAATAGTGAGATTAAATATTAGTTGTTTGCACTAAAATAACAGCAACACTAATTGGATTTATTTGTGTGACAAAGTAATTTACTGATACATTTTTTGTTTTTCTTTTAACATTCTGCTTTAAATTTCATATTAGTGCTTTTCACTTGTCTTGCCCGTCACTTTTTGTTGTTTTAACAAATCGAACAAATGACTTACTCATCATGAATGTCAGGACTTTAAAAGATTAGCTGGTGTTTCTTATGCTGATGAAAGTTGTGCTGTTTTTGTGTCTTCCAGGGTTGGACTTTACACGAAGAGGAGAAAGCGGAGCTGCTCTACAGCTTGAAAGTTCTTCTCTTCTTCCATCTGGCTATCGCTCTCTCCTTCTCCTCCTCTTCCTTAGTTTGCTGCTCATTTCCTCTCCTCCCACCACCATGCTGTGTTGGGGAAATGCCAGGGACGGACAGTTGGGGATTGGCGTGGAGAGGAACCCCGTGTTTGAGCCGAGGCACTGCCATGTGTTCAGTGGGCGTGGGCTGAAGGAGGTTGTGTGTGGAGGGCAGCACACGCTGTTCTTGCTGCATGATGGGAGCGTGTACACATGTGGTTCTAACAGCTGTGGACAGCTGGGACGCAACAAAGATGAGACTTCCCCAGGTGAGCAATGAGTGTCAACAATGGATACCAGCAACATCAGGTTCATAGTCTTATGTTGGATCATCCTGCTGTGCTGCTCTGTTGTCATTTAATTTAATTTTTATGGTGATCTCTTGTAATTTATTTATTTTTGCTAATATTATAAAATATAAAGATTTGACCAAAGCATCTACAACTCTGTCCTTTCGCATTTTAAGATCATTTTAGTTTAAATTTCTGGCATGAAAGGCGGCAGATCATATGCATTCTTTCAAGGATTGCTGGGCCTTTCAGTGTTTACGTTTTGTTGACAAAGACAACATTACTGATGTATGTGGCTAATTTCTTTAAGCCTCCTTTAGGCCCAACATACATACTGAAGCTTGTTTGGCTTTATAGAGTGTACACAGTGTTTCTGAAGGTGAGATGAAAAGCTTTTTGCAGGTCCAAGCAAGTCTGGTTACAAGTAAACTGTGCTTTATAGCCTGGATTACAGAAGATCTGCAGCTCATAGTAACATGAATATGAAACAAATTCTAAGGATTCTAGTCAAAAGTAGAACCTGGTTTTAGTAGAAAGCTGTGGTTTGTGTTGGTATGATATGTGTGGGTTCTGGCATTGTTCAGGCATGTCGGTGAGCCTGTTTTAACAATAAGTAACCCACAGAAACCTTTGGAACTTTTCTTTTAAGATGTTTTGCAAAATAAACTCTAAAAAAGCCTTGGAGACGAGTTAATATGATAATTATTTTATAAGCCTTTGGGTTGTTAATCTCTTTATAACACATAGCTTTTTCTCAAATTATTTAAATAAACTTCTAAACTAAATAAACTATTTGTTCTGTGTGTCCTCCTTGTGCTTTTTCTTTTATTTCTCAGTGCAGATTAAAATAAATATATGTATATTCAAAGTGTTTTAACTTATAATCTGTTATTTCTTGGTCCTTTTGGTTTGGAGAAGAGAAAAAATTTTTGCTAAATTCCTCACATAGGTTGGGTGTTTGAGGGCATTCTGAATGGCTCTATTTGAACAAGTCAGGAAATGTCACTGATATGATGATGTTTGAATTTTGGAGCTGTAAAGATAAAATATTGTTTTGTTTTCAAAGGAGAATTGTCGATTATTTTTGAATCAAACAAAAGTGAACTTGGAAAAAAAAATGAGTGAGTTTTAAATAATAGACTCTTTCGCTGTTTTCTTTTTGCTTCAATGTGTGATTATTTCCTTTCTCCTCACAGAGCTGGTGGTGGCTCTAGATACCCAGAAGATCACAATGGTTTCGTGCGGCCGAGCCCATTCGATGGCGATAAATGAGCAGGGTCAGGTGTTTGCGTGGGGAGCTTGTGAAGGGGGGCAGCTGGGCCTGGAAACTGTGGAGATCGCTGTTCGGATTCCAAGGTGACCATTTAGTTCTTCGTTATGGAATTAAACTTTTTGCCAGGCATGATAAAACACCCACGGTAATTATTTATATTGCATTTAAAAAAACAAAACAAAAAAAAACACCTAAATCCTACATGTGCATATCTATGAGTATTTGTAATCAACATCTGGTAAAAGGTTTCAAATCATCCCTGAACGACATTCTGCTTAGATAACTGCCTCCTTCTCTTGTGTCACCCATTTAAAAAAAAAAAAACAGGTCTCGACTTGTTAATCTGCTAAAATTCCACCAAACAAGCAAGATTATAAGAACATTTCATCCTCAAATCACATCATCGCCTTCCTAAATCCTAACAGAGTATTAATCAGAATCGTTTTTAAATGTGTTGTATGGACTTTTAATTAATCCAAGCCTTTTGATGCATTTAGAACTTTAATCAAAAACTTATGAACTTGTAATAAAAGCTGTTTTTTTCCCCCTGTTTTCTTCAGGTTGGTGAAAAGATTGTGTGATCACAGCATCTCCCAAGTGATGTGTGGGAACCAGCACTGCATGGCACTTTCTAGAGGTGTGAAAAATACAATCTCTCTTAGAACACAGCTGCACTGTTCATATAATGGATCTCAAAATAAATTGCATGTTCTATTTGTGTCTGTATCGAATTAAAATGTCTGTAAAGCGAAGTGGATTTAGATATCTATTTGGTTCCAAAGTACTTCACAAGCTTCCTTCTTATTTTTATCTCCCACCATCGTGAAAGGCATAATGTAGCAAACCCAACTTAAAGTGATTGCCCAGCTAATCTACCTTTGCAAACATAAAAAAGTGCAGTTCACTCAGTTTTACAGATATTAACAATTTTTTACCAATTTAAACCAGGACCATTTTACTGTTTCTTACTTCCTCATCATCATTTCTAGATTGGTAGCATTCTGTTTGTTTGTCTTCTCTCTCAGACGGCCAGCTGTTCACGTGGGGCCAGAACACCAACGGGCAGCTGGGCCTGGGGAAAGGAGAGCCCAGCAAACTGTCTCCTCATCCTCTGAAGTCTCTGGCAGGGATTCCTTTGGCCCAGATAACTGCTGGAGGAGACCACAGCTTTGCCCTGTCCTTGTCCGGAGCCGTGTTTGGTTGGGGCAAAAACAGAGCGGGACAACTGGGTCTTAATGATAAACAAGGTGATGACAATCAGCTGGTTAGAAATCATGTATCGCATGTCTTTAAAAAGAGATGACATCATTTAATCACCTTTTTTCTACTTTTAAAATAATTTAAATTTATTTACAAATTTTTCCCACATACGTTGAGTTCTCTTCAATTCCTTTAAAAACGTTTTTCTCTTTTAAATCTACTTTAGCCAATTTGCTGTACTTTAGTCTTTTTATGCTGCTTTTAATTAGGTTTGCCCTGCCAGAATGGCAGAGGCTACCTATTACTCTCCACTGTGGACTCTTTATTATTTCTTTATTTATTATTCTTCCGTCACCGTTAATGCAGCAAAAACCGTAGGGCGTACAGGCATGAAAATTACATCGAAACGACCGCGTCGGCTTCGAGAAGTGTGCTACTATTTATCTCTGCAGATTACGTAACCATTGCGACGTAATTCGCGAAAAACAGACCCCAAAAACAGCCTTCACTCTAGGGTCATGTGACTTTCAGAGGGCAAGAGGAAGGTTTTTAAAAACTTTCCTTTGCTCTAAAATTACGACTACAGCCACAATTTTCATGGTACAAAGACAAT
>JARVJO010000111.1:1069433-1091450 GCA_031762555.1 Cynodonichthys magdalenae
GTTCGCTACGTCAGAACTTATTCGACTCAGGTGTTTCCATCTCTCCTTTTGCGCATTAACTCTTTTTCGAAAAACCACCTCAAGCGAGCGAATAAACTTTTTTGCGGATTAGAGGAAGTTTTTTCGAATCAGGCTGTTTCCATTCACCTTTTCTGATGCGAAATTTCAAAATGTGAATTAAGAAATGTTGATGGAAACACGGTTAGTGTCGTACTCAGAAACATGACATCATCTGCCTCAGGTTCAGTGAACCTGACTCACAGACAACCCGGGGCATGACAGGGCCGACCAGATTCTTCTTGTATAATAAGATAATATTTATAATATTTTTGCACAGATCTGACCCAATGTGAATTCTATTTTAAGTTCTTTGTGAGGTCACAGACGTGTCAGGAATGTTTTTTGTTTTGTTTTTTTTCTCAGTGATGACACTCATTTTAAAACCAACCCCAAAATCCCAGGCATCGATCTCAACTCCGTGAGAATTCTGTTTGAGGCTCTCGGCAAACCGGCCTTTTCTGGACTCCTGGAGCAGGTATGCCTTTAGCTGTGTTATTCACTCTCTGACCTAAAGCTTAAAGCTTCAATTAAGTTTTTCTTTGCCACTGAGCCATGCTGTTTGATTAAAGCAAGACAGCAATGCAGGAAGAAATCCTGTTATTGAAAATAAAGGAATTTAAAGACCTAGCACTTCACGAAAAGAATCACCTGCCACCAGAGTTTCACACTAAAATCATCTTAAAAAATGTTCAATAAATACCATCCAGTTACACGCAGACACAAACAAAATAAAAAATGTTTCTGCCTTTTGCATTTTGACGGGGGGCAATAATAAAACAATTTTTAAAAATAGTTATTTGTTCCAACTGAAGCAATTTTAAATTAGGTCCTGCTTTGTAAAACCTGTCACTTTCTGTAGTTAAAATCGATTTCTGTCCAAATTCTGTCAGAGGGTCACTTTGGCAATAATAATTTTTAGTGTTTTCTGAAGTCAAAATGTTGCTTTTAGGTGTTTTCTGCTTCATAAAATAGCTGGGAAATCAGAAACCGTGCACTGTAACGGAACATTTCCTGTGAAACCACTAACCAGAGTTCGTTTTGAATGTACATCAAGTTCTTCCACAGACTGGAAAAAAAGAGAAAGCAGGACTGACTCATAACCTCTATTTATGGCTCCGTAATGTTAGGGTTGGGAATTGTTTCACTGAAGCTAATATGAATTTGTAATCAGTGGCTGAACTCGGCCACAGTTCAAACCACTGAAAACCTCTCCCTACATTTTTAAGTCTTATTTTTCTCCTTCTGTTTCATGGATCCAACTTAAAAATATATCTTACATATTTTTTGCCTATTTATAATTTTTGAATCCCACTGTCCGTCTTTCTAACCTGCGTTGTAGAAAGTGTACAGTAAATAACTTTTTGACCTCTGTCGTTGCCCTTGTTTAGGCCACCAAGAGCTTTGAGAGTTTGTTGATCCCTCAGCTGCCGCGCTCCCCTCCTGACGTCGAGGCCATGAGGATTTACCTCATCTTGACCGAGTACCCAGCCCTGCAGGATTCCAAGAACTACGTCCGCCTCACCATTCCCCTGGCAATGGCTATCCTCCGGCTAGACACCAACCCCAGCAAAGTATTGGGTATCATATTTCCATGCACATACTAAAAATAAAAATTGATACCAATCAAGTCATTGTAAATTGATTTTGTGAGTTAGAAAATACTACCCCAATTCCAATAAATATTGTATAAAATGAAAATAAAAGCAGAGTGCAATGATTTGCAAATCTCAAAAACTCTCATTTTTGATTCACAATCTAACTTACTTTTGTGTGTGTGTGGGTGTGTGTGTGTGTGTGGGGGGGGGGGTTTGATTTGATGGCATCAACAAATCTCAAAACGTTGAGACAGGGTCATGTTTTGACAGTCTGTAAATGTCTAGCAACTGAGGACACCAACTGCTGGAGTATTTGGAGGAGAACGTTGTCCCGTTCTTGTCTGATGTAGGGTTCTAGCTGTTCTGCAGTTCTGGGTCTATTTTGCTGAAACTTTTGTTTCATGCTGTGCCAAATGTTTGCATTTATTTATTCTCCCTGCAGATAACTGGTGGTGTTTTGTGGACGGCAACTTCTTCACCAGAATGGTCGACACGTACAAGAGCATTGTGGTTTTTATGTTAACGGGAGGCAAGACGCACCTGGTGCCCATGTTCTATGACAACTATTTTCTGGCCACGCTACAGCTGCTGGAGAAACTCCATAAGGTATTCACAACTCAGCTCTGTGGCATGAAAACAAATGTTTGTTCACTGCTCAGACGGTTCTTTGTAATCTGTTTTTGACAGTGATGTTTTGAGCATTTTGTTTCATGCTGCCAGGTAAACTTGAGGGCCAACCATGTGGAGTACAGCCGCTTTTATATCCCTGACATCACCAGCCTGGTGGACATCCAGGAAGACTACCTCAAATGGTTTCTGAGTAAAGCTGAGATTGTGAGTGCAATGTTAGATTTCTTTATTTGATATTTGGTTTTGGACAGACGCTCCACTTTGTAGTCTTCAATTCCTAAATGATGTGCTTTCTACAGATGATCCTTTGTTGAGTAACTCAAATGTTGGAGTGATTTTCTAAATTCTACTTTTGAGTAATTCTCTGAAGTCAGATCTAAACATTTTTCTTTTTCGCTCTCATTTTGGTTTCTAGAAAGTTGGATCATCCCCTTCGCAGGTAGTCAATTTTTTTCTAATAATCATACTGGTCTTTTAAATATTTGTTACATATTACAGTAAATGTTTTGTTCCCTGCAGAATGATTTTCCCTCAGTAAACCTTTGTGCCTTCCCGTTCATCCTGAACGCTCAAGCCAAGACTACAATGCTGCAAACAGATGCTGAACTGCAAATGCAGGTACCTGTTATTCACAGAAAAGTAGTGTTGCATGTGTTTTAAGACAACAATGTATAACTTAAACTCTAACTATAAACATTTTATGAATTAATGTTTTTTATTTTATGTAATTTTCTGTTTATTTATTTATTTTTTATCTTCTAACCTGAAATCCTTCCAAGATGGCCGTAAGCGGTGCAAACCTGCACAATGTCTTTATGCTGCTCACACTCGAACCCCACCTTGCTAGAAATCCATACTTGGTGCTCCATGTGCGCAGAAACCATTTAGTGAGCGACACGCTACGCGAGCTCACCATGTACTCCGATGTGGACCTCAAGAAACCACTCAAAGTCTGTAAACCAATCTGTCTCCTTAATGTCGGTCTAATGAAAATATTTATTTGCTTTCCTTCGGTCTAATTGTCTTTTTCTGACACCCTCCAGGTGATATTTGATGGCGAGGAAGCTGTGGACGCAGGTGGAGTAACTAAAGAGTTCTTCCTGCTGCTGTTAAAGGAACTGATGGATCCAGTTTATGGGATGTTCACACATTACAAAGAATCCAACCTGCTATGGTTCTCAGACATTGTAAGTGTTTGCTCAGAACTCATTTACCAAGGCCATATCCAAACCACTTTCATTTAGCACTAATGTATGATGAAATATCAAATATGTTTCAAATATTATTTTAGGCCTAATGCTATATCAGTGATTAGTGGTCATTGATATTTATTATAATTATATATGTTGATAGTATGAGCACACTGAGTCAGCTTTTTGCCTTTGCTAAGGATTCACAAAGCCTGGTTTGAGGTCTTTACAACATATTTGTGTCATGTTTTCACAATATGCACGATATATGTTTATTAAAGTAGAATAAGTTTGTTTCTGTTTTTGAACCAGTGACACGAAAAGTGTTAATGCATTGTCATGTAAACAGTGCAGAATGATACTTGTAGCACCTAGCAAGATGGCAGCCTCTCAATTCTCTGAGCCAGGGGCTGTTCCAGTGTATTATTATTTCATTGAGTGAATCATGCTCCTCTCACCTTAGTCTGAAGTCTTTTATATGCTGATGAAAAAAGTCATAGGTTTCTGCCAGCTTGTTTCTGAGAGTTCAGAGCCCATTTTTTTCCAGTGACCTTTTGTTGACACTTTTTACTGGAGCCTTGCATAGATCTGCAGAATGTGTGCATGCAGGTTTTTTTTTTAACCTGCATCTGCATTTTCCAAGAAGAGTTGTTGTCCCTGTAGTTGTACAGATTGTTACTATATATCAGTGGGAACATGCAGGTTTACAAAACAAACACCACTATGAGCAAACAACTCCCTGAACTTTGATTAAGAGCACCATTCTAAGTGGAGGTTTAGTCAACTGTTAACATTTCTATAAATGGAACAAAAAAAGTTAAATCCATATATCGAAAACAGCTCTATACTTAACAGATAATTCAAAATTTATTAAGCATTTATTAACAAAACATGGTTTCTAACAAACAACCTTTATTTCAGTCTTGTGGGCAGGTCCAAACAAATTTATTTTGTAAAAGAATGAGGCACAGCAGGATATAAACGTAAACAAATGAAAGCAATATTTATTTCAAATGGAAAATGCATAAAATAAGAAATGAGAAAAACTAGTTTATGGGTTTTGTTTTTACTAGAAATCCATTGAAACATTAAAAAAAATTGTTACATGTGATTCTTTTTTCCTGCTTGGACAGCTGATCTATGCTTGATAAAACTAAAAGTGCTCTGAAAGGCACAATTAATGGATATTTCTATGTGCAATTCCAGTGTTTTGTAGAACAAAACTGGTTTCACTTGATCGGGATCATCTGCGGTCTGGCCATCTATAACTCCACAGTCGTGGACCTGCACTTCCCCCTGCTTCTCTACAAGAAGCTGCTGGACGTCTTACCCACTCTGGAGGACTTCAAAGAGCTCTCACCCACGGAGGCCAGGTCATCTCTCTTTAACACAAAATGTTTGATTTAGTTTTCTGAAGTGCTGAAAACTTTATATCCCATTGTGATGAACATTTACTCCACAAAGCAGACAATGTAGAAGAACAAGCAACAGTTTGAGTCCTGCTGTTCAAACACATAATTTCACGATTCTCCTCAGATGCATATTGATTCTGAAGGGATTCTGCACAGTTTGAAGCAACACAGACAACACAACATAAACAAAACATATACAAACTGCATGTTTTTTAAAATCTTGAATGTGTTTTGTGAGCAGCTCAGTTTCTTCTATCAGCAGACTGTAAGCACTAAAATCACAGCAGCTTCAGTTTCTCAGTTTTTTTTTTGTACTTTGACCTTATCTCTATGGCAACAATGCTCCATCCTTCATCCTAATTAGCTTTTCCTTTTTAATTTGTCCTCTTTCCGTGTTTCCTGTGTGTTGGTTGTAAATATCCAGCTTGGTTTTGTCAGGGAAACAATCAGCACTCCCTCTGAGCCATTTCCTGTTGGCAAACTTCACTCTTCACAGTTCAGCTCTAATCCAATATGTCTGATTTTTAACTCAGTTTTTACTTGTTGAGATGTTGTTTTACATCAATGTCTCCTTCAATAACCAGACTAAAAACTTAAAAGCTTTCTTAGTTATTGTTGAGTTTCATTAATGACTTTTATTTCCTGTTTACAGGAGTCTGCAGGAACTTCTGGATTATGAAGGAGGAGACGTGGAAGAGACATTTCTTCTCAACTTTTCTGTGGGTCTTTTTCCCTGCTTGTTTATTTTTGCATTAAATGGTTTGTGTGGTGTTATTCTGGATTTCTTTGAATTAGCCATGACCATTTATCATTTCTTCTAAAGATGCAAATCTTTCAGGCATGTTACTTCACTTTGAAAAGGCAAAAATTACTGGATAAACTTGGGGACCCCCTGCCTCACAGTCTACAACACTGACTCAGACTAAAGTAGACTGCACCTTTGTAGAACTGTGTTCTTCACTGTCAGTGTTCGTAGCTGTTTATATGTATTAAAGCCTGGCACAAAGGAAGAAGCTGTTGTTTTTTGGCTACACAAAGGAAAAGTTTATATTAAGGGGTTGTTTAGGTATTTTCACAGAGAAAACACATGGAACATTATCAGATTTATCAGTGAACTCCCAAAGTGTAAATCATGAATTGTTTTTAGTACATCCAGATGCAGCTTTACAACCCAGAGATGAGATGTTTCCTGTGTTTCCATCTTAGATCACCAGGGAAAACTACGGGGTTGTAGAAGTCAAAGAGCTGGTACCCGGAGGACAGAGCATCTCTGTGGACAAACACAACAGGTTCGACTGTTCAACCACTCAAATAATATTTTAATTTCCTTTTTTTTTTGTTGTATTTGAAATATTTTTGTAGTATTTCCACTTCCACTGTGTCTCTATGAAGGATGTTTTTTTTAAGTTGTTTTTTCCTCACAGTAAGCAGCCTGTTGCTCAGTTTTAAGTGAAAATCAATGATCTGTGCTGGACCCAGATGGCATTTCTCAGAGCCACGCTGTTTTCCCATCACACACACTTCATGTTTCAGTCTTGTCCTCGTGCCAGCGGCCCTGATTTCAGTGCTCCTCAGAGAGCTGTGGGCCGAGTCGTGTCAGCATGTCTGGCAGCTTGTGGTGAACAGATGGTGGAGAAAGAAAAGGCAGCGGCTCCAGTTGTTCCTCCAAAATCCCCTTGATCATCAAATGTGGAAGTGTTCTAGAAGACTTTGCTTTAGCGTGAAGGTTTACAGAGTGTTTATGTTGTGACTTCTGTGAACTGAAGTTTTTCTCAAGGTTTATTTTTTTTGTCTGCAATCTGATAACTTTTTAAAAGAGCCACACTGCCTGAGTTTTAAAGGCAGAGGAGAAACAATATCATCTGAGCTTTTTACCTTTTTAACTAACTGTTAGTAGTTTTTGATCATCTTCCTTCTATTTTTTTTTTTTTTTTTCAGTTTTACCAATTCACTGTAACCTCACACCTCTTCGATTTTATAACAAGAAATTTCGAGAAGAACTTCTTTAAATTGGCTCAGATGTTTGTCTCGACCTGATTAGAGCTGTGTGGCTAAAAGTCACTGGGACCTCACAAAAGGTATTTGTGGATGTTAGTAAAATGTTTTTTTTAGCCTGGATAAAACTAGGTAAGCTTCAGCTTTACCTTTTTATAATATACTTGGTAGTATACAACCAAGAAATGCCGATATAAGATTTCTGCTGAATATATTTTCAGCCTGTAGCTGAAGAGCTGAAAAACTCTGATCTTTAATGTTCAGTATTGACATTTCAGTTTTTATATGAGTACCAGGATATTAAAGACTGAACCCTCTTGGCTCATTTTGGGAGTGAAATTTGATTTTCCTAAATTAAATGTTCACCAATCACCATTTTATCCAGCACATCTATGAATATAAATTTAATCTACTGTAGCAAATTCTGCAGAACGACTTCCTTGAGATGGAAATAAATCGAGCTCAGCCTGCAGGCAGAGAGTTTTGATGACCTCTTGTTAGTCTGCAGACAACATTACAATAAAGTGGAGACCCCCACAGATGCAGACACAATGAGAGAGGAAGCGAGTGTTTACAGTCTGAATGAACTCTTTCCTCAGAAGCTGATTCTGAGGATGCAGCTGCTGAGTGGGGCCTGCCTGATTACCTGATTATTTACTCGACATGTTTGGGTGTGTTTTCAGAAAGGAGTTTGTGGAGGCCTACCTGCGCTACGTGTTCTCGGACTCAGTGTCGGAGCAGTACTCGGCCTTCTCCTCTGGCTTCCTGAAGGTGTGCGGGGGGGAGATCCTGTCACTGTTCCAGCCCTCCGAGCTGATGGCGATGGTGGTCGGCAACAACAATTATAACTGGGAGGAGATGGAAAAGGTCAGTTCGGTGCTTAAAGCTCTGCGTGTGAAGTTTGACAGATCTGACTCACTTGTGTGCTCTCTGAATGATTTCCTGTTAGTCAAGCTGACTCTCTGCTAGTTATAATTACCTGCAAACATGTTTTTTTTTATTGTATTGATTAAAAAAATGTATATGTTTTTTTTTATTTTGCTTTATTGAATTTACATTGGGTGAATCAGTGCAAGAACTATTTTCTGATGGACACTTGGATGTGCAAAATTCTTTAAACTTTGTTGCATTTTAAGTGTTCATTAGCACTAGTTATTTATAAAGCTCAAATCTCTAATAAAAAAAACTTAACTAAATAAACAGGACATCTGCCTTAGGTTGAAATTTAAAATATTGTTTTCTGATTCTAAGCACTTTAAAACATCAGGTAGTTATTCCTGATATTAAAACTAACAATCACCTCCTTTTTTCATTTGTCCATTCAAAGGGTTAACCTTTCTCAGTCGAGAGTTTCTTTTCTTTTGGCCAATTTATTTTTAACTCCACTGAATAATTTAAAACTTCTGCTTCATTCTGCGGTGCCATGTGATGCTTTCTACTGCAGACATCATTACCTGCAGGTGGATGCTGCTCTTCAGATTTTCAAGTGCACGTTTTTTCTGAAAATGCTGAAGACACAGTTAGAGGGGTTTTTGTCACTGCTTTTGGTGACGTTGGTTCAGTGTTAGGGAGCCTTTAGACCCACAAAGGCCTTTAGGGATGTGTGATGCTGCAGGTGGTTGGTGATAATAAGTTGTTGTGGTTCAGCAGACTTTTTGACAAACTGAACCTGGCTAGTGACATTAGAGGTCAAATGTGTTACTCATGGTTCAAAAATGGGGGATAAGACATTAAAAGACTTATTGTTAGATTGTTAGAAGAAGACACAGATATTGAAAAGTTAAAGGGATCAAAAATGTGCAAAAGGCCAATTTATTTATTAATTTAGCAGTCTTTTAATTTGGACTTAAATATGACCCGATCAGGCTCAAGTCTGAGCTCCTCAAGCTTTTTATTTCCCATGTGAGGAGCATAAAAACCAAAAGCCGGTTCACCAAGTTTGGTTTTGATTGTGGAGCAGCTAATAACCCTGTGTTTGCTGATCTGAGAGGTCTGGGCGGTTCAGAGTTTGTAAGATGGTCTGTTAAGTACTGTGGAGCTAAGCCATTCAGTGATTGATGGACAAGAAGGAATAATTCGTATTCTGTAAGAAACCAGAGTGGTGCAGATGAAGAACTGGGGTTTTATGCTGCGATTTTTTTGGTCTTTGTTCTGACTCTGGCAGCTGCGTTCTGCACCAGGAGTTGTCGAGGTGTGTTTTTTTTTGGCAGACTTTGGAGAAAGCCATTACAGTAATCTAATGTAACAGATCAATTTTTATTTTATTTCATTAAATGAGAAAAACTATAGCAGACCTCTCAGGATTTTGCTTTGACAGATAATGTAACTAAAATGTGTTCAGTTCTTCAGTTTGTACTTTTTCTCTGCAGAACGCTGTTTACAAAGGGGAGTTCACTGCGACTCACCCAACAGTCCGATTGTTCTGGGAAGTTTTCCACGAGTTCCCTTTGGAAAAGAAGAAGCAGTTCTTATGTAAGAATTTTATTACCTTCTTCCATCTGCATGCCAGTTATTTTATGAACTCTTTGTCCTCCTGTAATAAATCTCACATTGTTGCTGCTATTTGTGAAGAAGCAGAGTAACAACAAATCCACATACCTCTATAACTAAAATCAGATAATATTCAGTCTATTTAAAAAAAAAAAGTTATTTTAGAACTATGGTGAGTTATCAAAAAATGTGAAATTACATTATTTATTAATGATGATTTAATTTAAAATATATGTATAGTTGTTTCATTATTTATTTTATAATATTTGAGGTGTTAGTGGATTTGTCTTTTAATGGCGGTGTTTGATCTACTTCATCTCCACAAAACTTTTCATGTGTTTATGCAACAAATGTGTTATTTTGTATGGATTTAAATATAAAAAAAATTCAGATCTAATTTTTCATTGATTAAAAATAGGTGATTAAGCTCACATTTTAGGACCTCTGTGCTAAAATCTAGATAAATGCTTTGAAAGAACTCAAACTTGCTGTTTTTTCTGCGCATCTTTAACGGCCCCCAACAGTTTTAAACTGCAAACACCTGAAGTTTAAAGAACTTTTCTTCCCTGCTGTTGTTTTGAAGTCCACCTTCTGTGTCTCTTGGCTGCAGTGTTCCTCACCGGCAGCGATCGTATCCCCATCCATGGCATGGAGAGCCTGCGCATCATCATCCAGTCCACCACGGCCGAGGAGCACTACCTGCCTGTGGCCCACACCTGCTACAACCTCCTGGACATGCCCCGCTACCAGACCAAAGAGATCCTGCGCCGCCGCCTCACTCAGGCTGTGGAGCAGTATGAGGGCTTCAGCCTGGTATGATCCGAGTCCGAGAGGAGCTTCAATGCACTTTAACAGCAATACGCCCCCGCCCCCCTGTGTGAGTGTCAAAAGACTGCAAGACTGGACACAGGAAAGTCACTTTTAAATCTAAAGGTCTGTGTGTTCAAATCCAAATGGTGTTTTATTTTATTTTTAATTTTCTTTTTAAACCGTTCAAGTAATCGAAGGATTTGAACAGCTGATATATGAATATTATAAAATATATCGTTGTATTAAAACGTTAATGAATGCTTTCTAAAATTTGCATGATGACTTGGGGTCAGAATTGAATCAGAAAAGGTTGAGAAACTCTGACTTCTGGGTGTTTGCGTCGTCTGGTTTCCCTCCCATTATTTTATTTTATTTTTTTTGCAAAGCTGTGTATTTTCTATTCCTTAAATTCTATTTTTCACCTTTTTTGAAAAGGTTGTGTTCCTACCCCGATTCGTTACGTTGCATCTGATTATTTATAATTTATTAAATAGAGTGTTTTATATTTTGACAAATAAACATGTATACGTGTGTAAATAGAACCTTGAATATAATCTCTCGCTCTGACGGTGGGAGAGATGTTAGTCGTGCTGATAACTTTTAAATCTTGACATTTGTTTTCTTTTTAAACTCTAATACATATAAAAGGACCATTTAGTTATTGTTAGGGGGAAGAAGACTTCAGACCGACACACATGGACCATCATTTGGGGTTGCTCATTCCTGTTTAACTGTGGATCATAAAGCAGCTCTTTAACCTAACAGTGTTGCCTTCTACAGTAAAACCTACTGTAAGCACCTGAAGTCGACTTTTACTGGATGTTCTCTGTGCACATGTTGTTGGGTGAAAGCAAAAACAAGACTGGCTTTTCTTTTTGTTTTTCTTTTTTGGAAGGTAATTTCATTGATTTCCTTTGTTTCAGAGAATTAGACAGATCAAACCGGTGTTCCTGTCAGTTGAATATCAGGCTACTGCTAACAAATTGAAACCTGGAGCAAACGATGCACAACTCCTTCTAGATCCACCTAGCAGCTCCAATTACCAGTTTATAATTTATTAGGCACCTGGGTCGTGTGCCTTCATTATTTATGAGCGTCATCATGCATCAGGCCCAATTTTGTTTGTGGAGGAAATTAGTACAAGTGACCTAACTAACATAATAGGTATGAGAAATAGCACAGTGTTAGATTGCATCGGCTTCTTTCTTGCTGACCCAATTTTTCCATTCCATTGTCCAGAGTTTACTGAATCAGCTAACACATTTAAATGTTCAAGTTGGAGTTTTAAAAACCTGCTACAACAACTTTAAAAGTTAGATTTTGGGCTTGGGAATTTGGGGGGAAAAAAAACGTCAAACCACAAAGTCCATCAAGCTGCTGGCTCCAGAGTTAAAAAGTACTAATAGTTTGTTTAGCTCTTATTTCACTTTCAGTTATTAAAGCTGAAAAACCAGCAAGAGAAAAAGCCATTGTTAAATTGATAACCTTTTTCGTTGCAGTTTGCTCCAGTTTCCACTTGCTTTGTTTTGCTGCCTAACTTTGTTGTCTAGCTGAAAAACTGAAGGTAATAGTTTTGATGTTTTCAAGTGAGTTTCTGTGGAAAGGTTATCAACAATTAATATCTTAAATGTTCTAGTTAGATCTTTGAAACAACTTCTGTTTAGAAAAAAAAAAAAGGTTTATTTCTGGCCAAAACTGTTTTATAACCCTTTACATCACAATCATTTTTTCATTTAAGAGTATTTATATATGATTATGGCTAGTGGCAACAACAGCAAGCTGTAGCACTTCCTGTGCTTCCAGGGCACTTCTAGCAAGAGTATAAATATTCACTTGTACTGTGAAGAAAATCCAGAAATTCACTTTGGGGCAGCTCAGAGTAGCTGTTAGCTAATTAATCTGGTTAAAATGTGACTCTTGTTTCTTCAGTTTTCTTCTGTTTCCCATTTAAAGCGTTTTCTACAGTAGGTAAGATAGTTATTGTTCATAACCTTTCCACAGAGCTCCCACTTCAAAAGATCTGACTCATCCTTTGAGCACTCTACAAAGAAATGAGAAAATTCTGTTCTGAAATTTCAAATTGCGAAAAACATGAAGCATAAACGTCAGTAATTGTAATTCTCTACGGTATTGCAGATTAGACGCTAATTAATCTTTTTTTATTTGTATAAATGCGTATTTTAACAGTGTGGACAGATTAAATAGCTTATATTATAACTAGATGAAAAGCTATAATCATAATACTTGTTACAGAATCTTCCCTGATGTATTTATTCCTGAAGACTACAGAATATTGGTTGTGAAATGGTGTGAGTTGTGTGAAGTTGTTTTTGCATATTTAACATTTGACATGATACCAGGAGTTAAAGTGAGTCAATCCATTCAGCAATAACAATCTAAATAAGCCCAGTATTGTAGGAAAAAAAACCCCATCTGGGTTAAATTTAGAAACATCTTAAATGCTGGACTCCTCTGAGGAGACTCCATCCTGTTGCCTGGCTGAATTGCATGATGTACACACACAACGTTCAACATTTATCAGTGCTTATTTCTCCATGTGAGGCTGATTTTCTCCTACAGAGTTTAGTCCTATGCAAAGGTTTGTGCAGCCCTTATTTGCACCTGTTAATGTGCTACAGAGGATGTGATTTTTTTTTTTTTTTTGCATATTTGTCTGGAATATACGCAAAGCTCTCTGTTCCAGCCAAGGTTTAAAATAAAATAAATTTAACAAAAATAATCATTTATTTTCTGCTTTGTTTATGACCTGCTGTGTGCCAAAATATCGCATTATTTCCCCAGACTTTATGCTTTGCATAAATATTTCACAAAATGTCTCTGAGTGTTATTCTCTCTGTGCAGCGCCCCTCCCCCCACTTCTGGAATAACCCAGGTTTCTCTGGGTATCTCCAGCAGCCTCGTCAAATCTCTGGTTAACTCCAGAATCTTCCTCTAACATCACCCAAATTTACTGAAAATAAAACTCTTAATAAAGCTTTTCATCTGATCAATAGTTTGTACACACTGAAAACTAAACTCAGTTCATTTTAAGCATTTTTCAATAAACCAAGTATGATTGACTGACCAAGGGTTTGTTTTACACATAAAAAAGGATTTAATCAATTCCCTTTTATATTTTTATTTTTTTAATAATCAAGCTTTACTGTTTTAGTATTCTTTATATTGCTAAATAATTCTTAGTCTGCCACAACAACAAACAAGCGGTGTGCAGTGTTTATTTTGTGAATGCTTCTAAAATGTTTTTCAGCATTTACCTCATTCTGCAATTTTTGTGCTATTTCAACCATTAACATGTCAACATATTCAGCTCCTTCAGGACATTATGACTTCAGGTTTTTCAGCAAATTATATATAATTTTTATTTAGTTATTTTATGCCATGTTTTTCCTCTGAAAATGACTGCAGCTGTTTTCAGCATCCGTAAACCTTTCAAAACAGTCTTTACTGTGCTTTTTACTTTTTGTTCCGGTTCTGCTCTTTTTTTACTTTGTGCTAATTTCTGCTTCCTTTGGCTTCTATTTTGCTGATTTTAGCTTCTTTTAGCTATCATTTTAAACTTTTTCTTCAATTCTTTTACTAATTTCAACCTTTTGTGTTTCTTTCCACTTCTTTTTGTTAGTTTAAGTACTGCTATTTTAGCTATTTGTTAGCTAATTTGAGCATTTTCAGCTATGTTCATCTTTTTTGTGAAAATTTTGACTGCTTAATTCAACAAACAATCTCTTTCTGTTTCTTTGTTCTAATTACAGCTGTTACAGCTACTTTTTAAAGCTGTTTTTATGCCAGTTTCAGCTTCTTTTTCCATATTCAGCAAAAGCATTCCTGTTGCATTTTACCATCCTGTTGGTCTGGTTTGGTTAAAATGTTAGTGTCTCTTTAAAAGTTATCTTAACCCTTTTATTTCAGCGTTTATGTTTCCTTGGAGGGAATTCTCTTTGTTAAAGATGCCCACCAAAACAAAAAACAGTATCAGCTTGTATCACCTGATATTTTTCTTGTTAAAAGTGCAGTTATTTGTGAAAGCACAATCTACTGTGACTTGCATTGGATTTGTTAGTAAAGTTTTCACAAATGTCCTCAAAAACAGCTTTTATATGAAAAAAAAGCCCCCAAATTTTATGTAAAAATTCTGGTCACGTTAGGAAAATGAATTTAATTAAATCAATCACAGAGACTTGTCTAAAACAAGGTGATGTAATGAACAGTTTAGGATGTTAGCATGGAGAGCAGTGGAATACTACTTTCATTGAAATGATCTGAGCTCATTATGACCACTTTAGATCCTTTCTGCATATTTGTTATTTTCTTCAGCATCAGTTTGAAGTTGGTTTATTCTTTCCCAGACAGCTGCTGCGTTTGTGAACGCAGCAGCTGTCAAACTCCTGCTTACTGCCTTGAAGCCTCTCAGTGTGTGGCTGACCTGACCTCTGACCTCTGGTCACTTTGAGCTTTTTCTGTGAGGAGGTTTTGTAGAAGACGCTACCCAGTGATCCAAATCTAGAGTTCCTCAACACAAACTGCATGCTGTGATGTGTTTGTCTTTTACATTAAAGCAGCAGCATTACGGTTTCATTCAGTTCTATAGTGTTGTGTTGAATTTATGGGTTTAATGTAATCATTTATTTTCTTTCATCCACTTTTCTGTTCCAAGTCATGGAACTTCTGCCCGTCTCAAGTACAAGAAGCCACCCTGGACAGGTCGTTGATCCACCACAGAACTATTTAGGCTCACATCAATTTAATTTAATATGCATGTGTTTTGGTCTGTAAGAGGAAAAAAGTAGCACATGGATAACACACACATGGGGAGAACATGTAAACTCCATACAGGAAGACCTGTATGGATCATCTGCAAAGATCTGTTATTTTATTTACTGCTATACTAATAATAATAATAATAATAATACATTTTATTTAAATAGTGTTTTTTAGGACACTTGAGACACTGTACAGCACAATTTACTATTTGCATTTTAATGATTTTAGTTTAATGAAATTTACATTATTTTGTGATAGTTGTACATATTTTAGTTATGTTTTTCATTTATTTGAATCCTTTTTTTACAATAATTTTCTATATTCTGCAAATCCTTTTATTTAAAAATTAGTTATTGTTCATTTTATTATAAATTTCTTATCAGCATATTCACCTGTAAAGGACAGACCTCTGGACTTACTGACCTTTTAGTCTGATTTTGTTTTTTTGACTTGCTAATAATTTTTCTTAACTTAAAATCACCAAAAACATGAATAAAATCAAACAAAGCCCACAGAAGTCAGTAAAAATATGATTTAATTCATGTTATATACAAAATAGGATTTATGTACTAAAATGTACACACTTGAGATTCGTGAACCCTGACCAGTGTTTTCTTTTTTTTTTCTCTGTGAGGTGAAAACAAAATTCACACAGATAATCATCCATTTTGGAGAAAGAAAGGGGGAAAAAAAGTACTCGCTCACAAGAAATGTAAACATACTGAGTGATCCTTATTTACAGGAAAACAAACACATCACTGTAAAGCAGCCCATTTTTTTCTGTCCTCTGCTCTCGTTCTAGCAGTGATTTAAAGATTAGCTTATCTGACATTAAAAGGTAACACGAAGCATGCCAACGAACACACAGTCAAATGTCGACACGGTCATAGAAACAAGCTGCTCGACTGATTCAGTTGTGCTCTGAGCTGCTGTCTTTGGGCTGTAGTTAAAGAGCAAGTTTATATTTGAACTTCTAAAGAAGCAAAAAGATCATTTCAGACGGAACATGATGGTTGAAGCTGAAATAAACATCGTTCACTAAGTGAAATCTGTCAAACAGTGACATCTCCCTTAGAAAAATACACATAAATACAGTTCTTCACAAATTCCGTAAAAAAGAAATTACACCGACAGTCGTTTTTACTACCTTTTTTTTTTTTTTTGTCTACAGAAGAGAAACGCTCTCTCACATCAAAAACTGGTAAAATAAATTATCAGCACAATAATTAGGGGAGATTTACAATATTTGTGCGTCTGTGACTTCGTCTGGACAAACATCCAGTTTTGAAGGTGAGGTCCGGCAGTTCTCAGGTGAAGCAGGTGTGGTTCTGACTCTGTCGCAGGTGGGCCAGATGTCCCCCCCTCCCCCCCACCCACACGGCGATGGACACATTAGATGAGACGGTCGGCTGATCCCAGAGCAGCATGTTGATCCCAGTTTCTTCCAACAGGGTGAGATGTGTTTGACTTTATTGTCCCGTCATATTTATTTATTTTTTAAGTCTCATATGAACTTAGTGGCGTCTCTTTTGCTGATGAGCACCTCCAGCAGTCGCAGCTTGGCTTTGATGTGTTTGTATTCATGGTACTCGTCTGCCAGCGGGGAGCGGTCCTCCTTCTGGACAGTTCTGTTAAAAAATAAAAACGAGACAAGAGGTTTGAGGAATTGGAGCTGAAAAATAAACTGCTTCATGTTCCGGTTCTCTCTCTCTCCTCTTACCTCCCGTTTTGTCTGAAGAACTGGTCCTCAAACTCCTTCAGGTTCTTGCGGATCCTTTTCTTCTCCTCTCTCGTCTCCTGAAGCTGCTCCACAAGTTCCTCCCTGAGAGAGAGAGAGAGAGAGAGAGAGAGAGCGCAGGAAACGTTTAAACGTCTCGCACCAAATATTGTTTGGTTTTAATACAGCATACAGCCTCAGTAGGCATGTGTCTGTTAGCAAAATATCCCATGAACCAGTGGACAGATTTAAATGAAACTTTCAGAAATCGATCACTGGATGAACAACTACAGCTGATTAACTTTTGGAGTTAACTTGATTCAAGATGGCTGCCACAGCTGATTAACCTTAGAGAACACAAAAATAGCTATAACTTTGTCATTTTTAGAGATATTGAGGTAAAATTTGGTATGGTAGTAGCCAAGAGTCTTTGTCAAAACAAACTGTATAAAACTTTAACATGAAAGGTGGGTGATGTGCATGTCTTCAGGAAATACTAGTTTCATTTTAAAGTGGGCTGGAAAAATGACATGAAACGAGAGTTAGAACACAATTTTGCCAAATAAAAAGAGGAATGTAAGAGAAACTGTTAGGATGAGTTCTGGTTTGACCACAGCTTATTAACCCAGAGTCTCTGCCAGACGGGGGGAGCTGGATGAAAAGATCTAAGATCTCTTGGGCGACTACAGTTTTTTTTAGAGGCACGTCTGTGGGGACTTTTAATCATTCAGCTCGTGAGAATTCAAAGTGCTTACATATAAACACAAAAGGGACATGTTTTGTTGACAGTAAAGCTGTTTCTCCTCTCATCCTAAACACCTTCATGTTCAACAGAATATTCAGACTATTTTCTGCTGAAGATGAACTCGCAGAACGAAATAAATGGGGGAGTGAACGGCGTCAATTAAAGCTTTTTTTTTTTGTTTTTTTACATATTAAATAGAAGTTTAAAAGTGTTCCCGGTACAAATCGACGAGTTGCAACAAGCATTTTGTAGAGACGACTATGGCAGTATGTTTCGCAGCACACGCTCGCAGGAAAGGCTGCATCTGGCCATTGTGTAACATGATTATCTTCTGACCCCTCTACGAGGGGGATGGGAGGAAAATCTCCACGGCGAGCCTGATGCCGACTTGCTGTTGTTTCTTATTTTGAATGAGAGGAGAAAAACTATCCAACGGCTTTTAATTTACTGTGACAGAGTAATTAAAACTTTGACATTATTATAGTTATGAAACCTTAGAGGAACTCGTTCATTCATGTCCACAGAGGAACCAGGAAACAGCTTTTTTTTTATTGCTGAGGTGGCGAGATGAAGCTGCAGAGTAATACAAATGTTTTCGTAGGTGATCTCAGGTCATTCACATTATTAATCCTCTCAGTAACTCATGACTGATAGATGAAGGATCTTAAAGCCAGCTGGTTGTTGCATTTTTCTTTGCATTTTTCTACGTCTGATGATGTGAGCGTTCAACCGGAAATGCTAAATGCAAAGTGGGCGGAGCAGCGTAAGGTAAAAATATATGACGCACTAAAATGTTGCGATTTACTCCTCCAATAAGCGTGAAGTGGGCCTCTTTATCTCTGTACTCACATGGAG
This sequence comes from Cynodonichthys magdalenae, assembly GCA_031762555.1. NCBI lineage: Eukaryota > Metazoa > Chordata > Actinopteri > Cyprinodontiformes > Rivulidae > Cynodonichthys > Cynodonichthys magdalenae. The sequence continues at coordinate 1,087,712 of JARVJO010000111.1, forward strand.
GCTGAGTGCAGGTTGGACAGGCCCATGTCTGCTGAGGTTTTGGAGGGCGAAAGTTCGTCCACGGGTGAAATGAAGCCGTCTACTTCCTCGTCCATGGGGTCCATGAAGCTGAACACGCCGAACTCGGGCCTGACGCTCACATTGACCTGAGTCTTTGTGTCGCTGTCGTCCTCTGAGCCGTCTTCCTCCTCCTGCACAAAGACAACACAAACAAAACCGAGTTACAGGGACGCCAACTGAAAGGCAAACAGCACACATTAGGTTGGAACAGACGGGGCTTTAACTCCGTAAAACATGATCATGCAGTGTTAGTCAACAATGGTTAATAATCACCATTTACTGCACATTATTTAGTAAATTAAACTGATTTTGAATGGAAACCCCACGTGTTAAAGCTTTAGTATCTCATCACCAAAACAGGAGCAACAGCATCACATATGTCTGAAAAATCAGCAGCTACTGATTCAACAGCTCTACAGCCACCCAATCAACAGGCTCTGGCCAGGTTCGTTAGAGGGAGGATGGAGGGGATGAGGGGTTGGAGCAGGGCGAGGTTCACTAATTGCTGAAGCAGGTGGAGCAGCTCTTCACCTTGATATCATCGAAGAAAAGTGCGGTTTCACCCTCGATAATGGGCTGAAGGAGGGGACCTCTGCGCTTGCTGGAGGGGGAGCCCTGTGGTGATGGTCGAGAAGGAGGAGTTAACCACCACACACAGATGCTCACTCCAACAAAGACTGACAGCAAGGCCACAAGAACTAAACTGTGTCCATTTTGAGTCTTTTCACAGCTCATTTGGCAAAAGTTTCTGACTGGGGTTTGCAAAGAACCGAACAGTAAAAAGAAAATAAGGGGGTTTGTTTACTGTTACGGCTAAATTTAGATGTGCAATTTCAGTCCACACTGCAGATTCGAATTAGCATTAAAAATGAATTAAATCTAAATTTGACTACTGGTATACTTGAACATGAAGAAGAAAATAACACCTGTGCTGGCTTTAGTTTATTCAAAACAAAGTCCTCGCTTTGTGGTAAAGTCTCCTTCACGTTTTATTGCCTGTAAACTCGAGCCACCATCTCTAAATCTCTGCCGTGAACGCGGATCGTTTGATGAGTAAAGCTGGATGAACAACGTGTCTGTAGCGTGACTCTTCCCACAGCGGGCTCTGCAGCCAGCACCATCGGGGATTAAAGGGGCGGGGTCGGCAAAAGAGACTTTATGACATAATACTTACTATGACGGGGATGGTGGTGGCTCTGCACAGGATCTGCTTCACCAGGCGATATCTGTCGTACAGCGGTTTCATGACTTGTCTCTCGTTTTTGGTCACCTGGAGCAGTGAAATGAAGGAGAGGAAAGACATCCCGTTAGTTTCCTGTAAATGGGAGACAGTTTTACTCACAGAAGGAGGAGGGCTTACAGGTCGGCCTTGGATGCTCTCGTAGTGGAGGAGAGCTTTCTGCAGGGCCACTTTCTCAGCTCCGATTTGCTCCCGTGTCATATCCTGTCGGCACGGAGACAGGAAGTGAGTCGGCGTGTTCTTTTGGTGGAGATGTTTGAATCTAAATGTGTAGCGCGGAGGTGGGTTTTACCTTGATGTCCTCGGGGCGGTTCACCTCCTCCCTCTTCTCCTGCAGCTTCTTTAAGATAGACTCCAGGGTGTTTTCCATCGGAGGTTTCGGCGCCTTCTCCTGCTGAGGCTTCTTGTCCAGCTGAGAGCCGAAGCTCTTGGGGAGGGTGTTGCTGCGCTGGCGGGTCTGAGGCGGCAGGTCTTCCTCGGACTTTATCAGCTTGCGCTCTGGTCGAAAACATAGGATTACCATTTAGTTTAGTCTCATTTAGACAAATAAAGCTCTCTTGTTCTTTGTTCTTTTCTGTTTTTTTACCTTTGAGCTCCTTCCGAAGCCGAGCCAGTTCATTGACCCATCTCAGCACTTCTGGGTTTGCAACTTTATCACTGTGGGAGGGCTATGATGGAGAGATATGATAACGTTTTTAAAACCGATGGTTCTCAAAAATTACACTGCAGGGGGTTGTTTCACTCTCTACCTACCCTGTATTTTCGATCCTCCTCAAACTTCTCCTCGAACCTGTGAATCTTCTTTTTCAGCACATGAATCCTCTTAGTGAGCTGGGCAGAGGTCAGCTCCTCCCGCTCATCATCGCAGGAGCCCAGAGAAGAGCTTCGCCTGCGACTGGACAGAAAAAAAACAACCAGGTCGGCACAGACACTTACTTTACTCATGAATTACACGCGAATCAACGAACTTACGGGATAAATGAGTGCGCGTTAGGAGGGGACGGAGGTACTTCTGTGTCGTCCAGGTACTGCTGGCAATGCCCGTAGGCGTAGAAGCGAGGGGACACCATCGGGTCGCTGTCCTCCTCCAGCAGCTGGCGGATCAGACGACCCCCGGCGTGAGGGGAGAGTCGGGCTTCCTCGCGGTCCATGCTCTCCCTTTGCAGCGGGCATGCTAGGATTGGCTCTGAGGAAAAGAAAAAAAAAACACACACAAACATGCTTGAAAACTTTAATTGTTCTTTTACAAGACATGAGAAGTGATGCAAATTTGATCCAAGGGTCTTGTTCGGAAAAGTTTATGCTGATGCAGAGAACACAGAATCATTTTTTAAATGGTGCCGAGTCAGCACTTACACTTGTTTTCCTGTTTTGAGCTAGTCTTTTGATACTTTTAGCTAGAGTTCTGTTTATGTTTTTTCAGCTGCTTCAGCAAATTTTAGCAAAGTCATTCAGCACTTAGAATTCACACTGCATTTTCACAGGAAACGCAATTTCTCTGATACGAAAGAATTCTATCAAAGTCAAGCTGAGGACAAAAAAATAACTAAATTTATGTTCCTAATTTAATCCAGTTGGTCTTGTTCTATGTTGTTCAACTATAGACCAGGACTAAAAGTGAATTGCAGATTATTTTTGACAAGGAAAAAAATCTAAAACTAAGAAAAAAAAAAACGTCACACTGAACATTACAGCACTACTTCCTCCTAGTCGTTTGTGGAAGAAGAAAAAGAAGAAAAAAAAACTTTCATTGGGTTAGAACATTTGCACATTCTGTTCTAAAACTGTGGGTAAGCCACACCCACTGTGACTCCCAGTTCATCCGTCTCCACTCTGCTAAAAATTATGTATTGTGAAAAAAAAGCCCTGCAGAGAGAGACCCCCTGCAGCCCTCCGATGATCCCTTAGCTATTAATAAAGCCCAGATCTCTGTGGGATAATGTCAGGCCATGATCCCTGCTGAGACGTACCGTGATGAGTTTGTGTTTTAGTTTCCACGCTGCATCTGCTCAAACATGTGCGCACATGGGGAGAAAAAAAAAAAAAGAAAAACAACCAGACGGCTTTAAACAGAAGAACATCAGGAGTTGAAATAAAGAGGGGAAACTTTTACAGACAACGCGCCAAAAACCTCAGCAGGACTCCTAACGTAGATGTCATGGAAAAGGAGAGAGTGGTAACTTCAGACGTCAAAACAAAGCGAGGAGTCGTTGCTTGGAAAGAATAGCTGCAGGGAGAAAAAACAAGCTCTGAAGGAAACTGACCGTCAGTGTAAACACTGAAGGTGTCAGGGAAAATATGCACACCCTCATGCAATCTGCACATGCATATTTTTCTTAGCCGGAGTTACACTAACCAAACAAAAAGGAGAAACTGAGCTGAAATTTCAGCTCTGGGAGTCCTGGGGCATTCTTACGTGAAGCTGATCAAGAAAGGTCA
>JARVJO010000111.1:1091550-1116135 GCA_031762555.1 Cynodonichthys magdalenae
TTCTGAAGGCAAAAGGGGGTCCAACCCGTTACTAGCATGGTGTACCTAATAAAGTGGCCGGTGAGTGTATATATATTGACTGGATCAAAATATTGTGTGGGTCACCCCCCACACACACACTCCCCCTGCAAATTACGCTTATGGATGGGTGGATGTACCCCGCTCTTCACGCAGTGACTGCTGGATATGAGCACCTGTGACCCTGAAAGGAAAAGGCGGATCAAGTTAATGTATGGATGGATGTTAAATAGAGGTTTATTATTTTAGTAACAATTTCTGCTTTTACAGTTTTTTTGTTTGTTTGTTTGTTTGTTTTTGTCAAACCTCACAATTTAATGTAACACTGATTTAACAATCAGTTTAAAAAAGTGTAGTTAATAAGAAAAGCCTTGATTGCAGAGTCAGCTTGTGCAGAATCACATCAAAATGTTTTAAATAGGTTGATCTTCATCGTGTCATTTTGAGGGTTTTTGTACCTGAACAACACAAATTTGACACTTGAACACATAAATAATGTGCAGAAACAGTTCTGAGCCAAAAAGTCAAGACATGTGCTTCACATTCACAGAGGTCAAACATTTTTTTTCCTTGCCTACAAGTGTCAGTTTGAAATGAATCTCATTTGCACTGGAATAAATCCTCCCAATAATCCAGTACATCAAAGCTATGATGACTACAAGACAGCTAATTTAAGCCAGGCTGAAGGACTTCACCCTCCTCGTCCTTGGGCCACGTGGGTCATTTTGACCCAAGGACAGCAAGAGGGTTAGAGATAGTGACTGAAAAAAAAGGGCAGAACTGATGTGTGAGACTGATCTCAAGAGGAAGAGGAGGAGGAAGATACATGTTAATAATCTTCCTGAAGCTGAAATTCATTTAGTGATGACAGTTTGACAAACTTTGCTCAGCTCTGTGGTTGAAGATTGGTTTTGAAGAAAGTTTTATTTGTTGTTGTTAAAAGAGGTCACAGCTACTCTGCATCCTTTTGATTGGAGAAGGTATCTAGAGACAGATATACGTGTGACTCTGTGGCTGAGTGCATCCTCTGATCCTGTTGGATCAAAAACGTCTGGGCTCTGGGATTAGACACTTCAGTCTGTGTTGCTCGTCACACTTTGTGCATTTTGCAGCACCACTTCGGCGAGAGAGGACTTTTTTTCCCCCCACAACGCTGTCACGTCCTGATGTTAACATGAAGTGACCTGCCTGTTTAGACAGTAACAGCAGTCACCCAGAATCAGAGTTACACCAGCTGGGATGGAACATTTACACTGAAAGGCTGTTCTTAATGTGTGTGTGTCATAAAATGAACTTAGTTTAAAACGACAGTCTTTAAAGAAATGCCAGGCCTTTCATTTGTTCTTACTTTTCAAGTCATTAAAAGAAAATTCTCTAAACCCACTGTTGACTTTTTGGAGTTATTCATGACATTTCCTGAAACATGACAATAAACAAGATCTTCAGATTCCCAACTGTACAGTTAATTATTATTATGAGATGTTTTTAAAATGATAATTTATAAATGTAATGCTCAAACTCTTCTCTTTGATTCTGACGGAGAGAAGCCAGCGCAGCGCAGCAGAACACCATGTTCCTCGTGACTGACCCCCTTTTCATGTTTCATATGTTCAGAGAATGAAATAATGTAAATAGCAAAAGTGGACACTTCATGTGCTTTTGCATTTATTATTGGCTCCAGAATGTTTGCCTCTGACAAGTAAAAGAGCTTTCCTGTAAGCTACACATCTTCTGTTTGAAACATCTTGATTTTTATTTATTTATTTTATTTTTAAGGAAATGGGAACATGCATCTGTTAATCTTTTCAACTGGCTGAGTTATTCTCACTCTAGGTGCTATTTGCAACAAGCTTAATGCAGCTTAACTATTTTTTATTTATCTTTTATTTTTTTGCTGATTATTTTACTGTTTTGATCAATACTTGCATTTACCAAAATTCATTTCTAATTATTTGAAAGAGACACTATAGGAGAAATGTGTACTTTTAATAGAATCTTTTTAATGATAACACTTTTAGTTTAAAAAATCTGTAATTATTCTGTTTTAGCCACAAACCCCAGTTCTGATTGCATCACTTCATTGCTTGTAGCTGAACATCCCTTAACGTTTCCTCTGCATGTTCTGTTCTGTTTTTGAAACTAGCTCTCATTGAGATCGTCATACTTTTCCTTCTGTATGCCTACCTGTGTTAAAACACTTAAAACCAGCAGTGTAAAACCACACTGTACTTAATGTGGGTGAGTGTGTGTGGGGGGCTACTTGACAGAAATACTGCTTCATGCTGCTACAACATTGTTATCTACTGTCACCGGACAGAACACATTAACTGTTTATTTGCACATGAAAACATGTTTGCATTGCTAGGATAATAGAAAAATAGGAACATTTTCTATAGTTGTCCAAATTCTGATCACTTCTGTGTAAATGAAAAGCAAATATGTATGATGCTATATAATACAAGTTGTAAGGGCAGAAACAAAAACAAAGATATTAATGCACCATAATCCCAAAAACTATATTATAAAAAACATACATTGCTACATTTATATTGCTGTCATTTTGGTATAATATGGTCAAAACAATATATTTTAGCTGGAATAGCATGAAAGTGCTACAGCCACTTCCTGCTGCTGCTGCTATTTGTGCTTGCGAGAAACAAAATTCTATGAAAAAATTGTTAATGTATATGACGGCGTATTGGGGCCAGACTAAGATGTATGTATTTATTTAATTATGAGAATAAAGCCAAAATAGTATGAGAATAAAGTCCTAATATTACCAGAATACAGTTGTACAAGAATATTGTCAAAATAATGCAAAAATAAAGTTGTAATAATGTGAGAAAAAAATTGTAATAATCTGAGAATAAAGTCATAACATTAAAATATTAAAGTCATGATACAATGGAAAATATTATCTTAATATTAGCAGAATAAAAAAGCAATATTGCCAGAAGAAAGTTGTAAAATTTTGAGAAAAAAAAGTTGTTTTATTGAGAGAATAAAAGCTTTGACAGAGTTATCAAAATCTGACCATGCTCAGCAAAAAAGCAGCTGATGTGTTAAAAGATTAAGTATTTCCTTCTTTGAAAAGTCGGTACCAAAGTATAACTTCACATGATGCTTAACATTTCTCCGTTTAATGTTGTGGTGAGACTGCTTTTTTTAGGTAGGAGTTCTCATAAAATTATGACTTTATTCTAATAATATTATGACTTTATTCTTGTACGACTTTTTTCTCATAGTATTCTGGTCATAAAAAAAAAATTCTCATAGTCCGTCCCTAATACTCCGTCATGAATGCAAAATAGAAATTTATACACAGCTTTTTTTTCATGAATTGCTTTAAAACATTTGAGATTAAAACTGTCTTTTGATAGCAGCAATCCACTCTGGTCTTGGCTCCGCTCTGACTAGCCATTAGCTCGTCAGTTTGGTCAGAATCAAACTCGATTTTTCCAGAGAACAACTCTAATCCCTTTCTCATTCTGCATACAAGTCAAAGGTTTCATGACAGAAAGGAAGAATGTGGGGAAGTCAAGAATATTTCATCATATTTAATAGAAATTCAAACACTAACAAAGTTCAAACAGCGCATTTATGTGTGCATACAGACCCTTATTTTTTTTCACCACACACTAAACATATGTATGCATGAAAAAGAAAATGTTATTTGGATAAATACAGAGGCCCAAAAACACTTACCTAAATGCAACAAATGTGAAGACGTGTTAGCTTACTTACACAGATGTTCTGACAGTAGATATAAAACGTTTTGCTGATGATAGGTGAGTTTTACCGTGAATGAGTAAACTTTCAACTGCACAGCTGCACTTGAAACTAAGATACATGCGTTTTACTGTTATTGCCTTTGATAAAAACTTTTTCTCTCTTTTTTATAACATCTATTTCTAGAAAATAAGTCTTAAAGTGTTCGTTTTATGCTTCTACATCCTGCTTTTTTTTTTTTTTTATTCACAAACATCACAAATATTTTGTCTCTTTATGCTACAACATTCTGGCAAACTTACTTGTAGAGATCCCATTAACGTTTCACTCAGCATCACAGTCATAACAGTGTGAGGACAGACATTGTGACCTCTAAGAAAACAGAGAAGTTGCCTATCGGCTGCCTCTGTGTGGGAGGGGGGGCTACTCGAGGACGGCGGAGGGAGGGGGACGCACGCAGCAGTTGGGCCGTCTGACATTTTGCAGCATTGACCTGAAAATGTTCTGCTGCCTCCTTTTGTTCTTCTTACCTTGTCGTGGTGAATCACTGCCAGAGAGGGACTTCCTAAAGGAAGCCTGGGCCATCAGTTTCCTCTCCTGTTCTCTGATTTTACACTGTAGGTGGCTCTGAATGGCAAAACCCAGCGATTCTGGGTCCACGGAAGCCCCGTACACCTCCCAAGTCATCCCTTGTTCGTCCCAGACAACGTCATGGATGCTTTTTTCTTTTTGCTTCCCCGACTGGTCGTCATCCTCGTCATTTCTCTCCAGTTCCATATCCTGCTCACTGGAGTTTGTCTCCTTCACTGAGTCCTTCTTTTCAGATGGATCTGACTTTGTCATCGTCGGTGGTGCCTGCTCAGCTTTGGTTGTAACGGCAGCCTGAGACAGTGTAGCCTTGTTTTGATCTGCATAGGCAGCAGCTGTCCTCGGAGATGTGACTACTCCGACAGACTGGGGTGTTTTTTCCAAGGATATTTCAGCTCCGCTTTCATAAAGGGAATCACTTGTCTCCCTGCTCTTTCTGTGGTTGCTGTGCTCGATGTTGATCTGATAAACTGGCTGAATGTTGCACAGAGCTGATCCCGTCTCTTTAGGCTTCGCTCCCAGCCTGGAGTCAACTTGCTGGGGCAGCGTCTCTGAGCTGAACCCAGTCTTTTGGTTAGAGCCCACCTCTGCCTTGACAGTTAGTCTCTCCGACACCTGATCGGTGGCTAGAGAAGACGTATAGATCTGATGGAAACCCAGACCGTCGTTAGGCTGGTACATCACAGCCAGGCTCTGCACTTCCTCCCAGGGGACGGCGCCGGCACTCGGCTTGTGAACCACAGTGGACGGCAGCAGACTCGGACTTGTGGCCACAGATTTACTGGCCGTGTTTGCCACCGCCTGAACCTCCATATCTTGGCACTGCTTGACTGGAGACAGCGACAGGAATGAGGTCATGGTTGAAGCCTCCCTGTAGAGTTTATAGTGCTGCTCTCCTGCAGAGACAGCTGCGTCAGTCTGGCTAGTTTTCTCAGCCACCTGCCCACACGTCGACACGTTTTCTTTAGCCTGGGGCGAAGCAGTCTTCTCTAAAGATGTAGCGTGATGTTTATCTGAGGAGACTTCTGGTGTCTTTGCTGGTGGAAAGCCTGGCTCTGAATGTGCTAAACACAAACTCTCAGCTTCAGACATGTTCTCTGCTTCTTTACTAATGGATGGAGGTTTAGTGGAGTTGACAGGTTCAAAACTTTCTTTAGGTTTTGGTGGTGCAGAAGCTGCTGAACAGCTTAATTTTTCTGACTCGTAGGTTTTTTGTAGTGCTGCAGTGTCTGTGTTTTTGGAAGCTGCAACTCTCTCTTTGATATCTTGAGTTTCTTGAGTTTCTGTATTCCTGAATTTGCTGGCATTGCTCAGGTTTTTGTCATTTGGAGAAACTTGTTTATCGCTGCTCTTCAATGCTGTGGATGGGGATGTCAGAGCGTGCTCCTCCATTGGTGCACTCTGCACTTTTACTCTGCTGTCATTGCGGTGCACGTCAGTTTTTGACCCGGCAACAGCAGCTTGTGGACCTGTTTTGCAAACATCCTTTCCATGAGTTGGGCTTTGCATTTTTATGTTGGCATTAGAATCCCTCTCATCTCCCACAGCTTGGACAGTTATTGACTGTTTGGACTGGTCACCACCTTCCACCTGTTCAGATTTGGTCTGTTTTTCGATGCCTGGTGCTGTTTTGTTTGACACTGGCTCTCCTTCTTTAGATGCTGTATTTTGGACAGGTGGGACGGCGGAGGTTATCAGAGATGGGTCGTCCTGTTTGTCAAGGGGTGTAAGTGGAGCATTCGAACAGACATGAGAGACTTTGAGGTGGGGCTCGTTTTCCCAGTTGGAATTCGACTCCTTATTTCCCAGAGAGTCCACCTCAGCCAGCTGAGGCACCATCTGGACGGTCACTGTCCGTTTTGGATTAGTTCCCATACTTAATTCCCTGTTTTGGTCTTTAAATATGTTGTAATCCAGTGGCGACACAGAGGCACAAAAAGCCCCTTTATGTAACCACCTGAGGGAAAAAACAGAAACAGATTCTATTTGTTTGGGATCATTAACCTTTACTCATCATAAAATGTGAATGAGATGAATAAATTTAGGTCTACCAAAAATGGTAGAAAATCATATGGCTCAATTTTTTTTACTAGCTTATGACAAAAATGCACACACACTCAAAGTGCTGACAGATGAAACTGAATATTTTCACTCTGCCTTTTTTTCATATTGCATCTGTCTTTTGCTCTTTTGAAACATCTACCTGCTTCTCACTCACTTTCACACAACTGTGTTATTCTTAGCTTCATTAAAAACACAAGCTATACATGCTAAAACAACTGTACTGCAGAAACTCACACAGGGAGCTGTGTTATTTTAATCAGCTTAATTAAAAATTAATCTCTAGTTTAGAGCTGATAAATGTTTGGTTAAAAGTTTAAAACCAGCCTGTTATCATATCTATTTAAAAACTGTCCGCTTGAAATGCATTTTTAAAAATCAGAGTTAAGATATTTTTATAACAGTTTAACAGTAACAGCACTCAAGCAGTGCTCACCAAATGGAGGCCCGTGGGCCAAACTCATTCCACAGGGGGTGGAGTGAGGCGGAGGTGGGACTTTGGAGGGGTAGAATGAGATGTTCGCACCCAAAACACAAATAAAGTGCCATGAATTTTAGAATATTTTTATTTATTTATTTTTTTTTATTTTAAAGCAACCCAAAAATGATCACATGTACAAATCCAAAACCCCAACCTACCTCGCCCTTAAAGCCATTTAGTAAACCACTGTTTCTTCTTTGAACGGCAATAGGTGAAGATGAAAAATTATTCTGTATTTTAAGGAAATGCCACTGCTTACATTAATGGTGACAAACACATGATCGCAACTCTGTCAGCAAAGACTCATCGAACTGTTTTAAACATTTTTCTTTATATTTGTAATACTTATTTTTTCATATAATCTCTTATTTTAATATTCCTGCACAGTGACCCAGGCAGAAATAAAACCAAAACTTTAATAAAAAAAATAAAACTGAGACGAACACAAACCATTTATGTGTAACAAAATAAAACTGACAGAACTTGTGGTTAAAATAAATATAGATTTTAACACAATGGCTTTTGATATCTGAGCATCAAATATCTTACTCGGGCTGCTGTGTATAAACCCTAACACTAAAATCTATTATTCATTGATGGGAAAATTTACATTTTCTCTCAGATCCAAACCTTTTAACATAAAGGCAAGCATATTATTATGTTATTAAAATAGCTTTTAAGCATCAAAATGTCTGTCAAGATGTGGTTTCAGATAGACTGGACCCAAGAATGCAGACTGGAACACAATAACTAAAAAAACAAACTTGGACTTAAACAACAAAAATAAGCAGCTGATATGGCAGCACTAATCCAACCAAGAAAAAAAAAAGTAGAAGCTGTGACTAAAATAACAAGCATCACTTATGGAACAGGCAGGTAACAAACAGGATGAGTGACACTGAACTAAGGGCTCACTATGCGCTGAGAGGAATGATTACAAGTAATCACAGCTGAGACTCATGAACATGAGATGTTTCACGGTTTATGAAGGAATGCAGACTTGAATTAAAACTTAAGATTTGTTTAACAAGAAAAAAACAAAAAGGCTGATGCTGAAGCAAAACAAACAGAGGAGAAACAGACATGGCATCGAGAATGCACAATGCTTAACTGAGGAAGAAGTGAAAAGTGAGAAACTATGTGGTCAGGGGCTGATGAGTGAAGTGGAAACACCTGGAGTCAGGTGAAAGTGGGTGGGGCAGAAAAATCACAGAGGAGAAGTGGCTGAAGGCACATAGGAAAGCAGATCCAGACCAACTAAAAACAAGAAATAAAATAAATAAAATGAACTAAATTCACAAAAGAACTAATGAAACCAAACAAACAACGAGAAATCAAGGATCAGGAGCGTTTGCTCAGAAAAATGCAGGCAGAGGAAAGTTTCTTGACAACTTGTTCTCTTTACATTGCCACTCGTTCAAGCTGATGCTTGTAAAAGACATCTTGTCCACAACAATTTGTCTTTACGTCTTTTTTCAGTAAAGTGATGAATTACAAACAGTGACCTGCAGTCTCCAGGGCCTGCTGAAGGACTCAGTCACTGTCCATCTTCTCAACACATGGAATCAGATGACCAATACTTCAACTCATCACTCATCAAAGAAAAGAAAAATGTTGGATGAGATCAGAGGAGTCAAACTAAATGAACTGAGCTGACATCAAGGTTGCTAATCACACATTTTACCTTCACAAAGCCCAAAGGCTTTATGAAGGTTTAATCTTTTTTTAAGGAATTTTGGATCTCTTCACACCAAATGAAACAGATTTTAGATCATGTTTGATAATTTTCCATTTCGTGACAGTTCTATCCTGTTTGTGTGAATGTGGGGGAAAAACAAAAATAGAATAGCAGGTCAGTGGTTTGGTTCAGGGACAGGTTTTCTGTATGCCACGCTCTGCATCCGCCTGTCAGTCCTGAAAGCGCTAATTTCTACAGAAAGCATATCCTGACTCTAATTGGATTTCAACAATCAAACGCCTCTGGTGTCTGTGCTTCCTTGCATGCAGCACTTCTTTTTCTCCTTTTATTTTATTTTTTATAAAATGAGAGCAGAAAACAGAATGCACGCGCGCAATCCTGTGATGCTCTCGACCTATTCAGGCCAATTAACATCCGAGTCATGTTCTAAAAGCCTCAGAGATCTGCTGATTGAATCTGACCTTGCAGTCGATTATAATCATATAAAAAATAAGATGCAGGAGGGTTTACCTTGATGTCCCAAGCCGTCCTTTTATTTTTATTTTGGGGGTCTTTTTTTGCACGCTGGTGATGGGAGAGATGAAGCCAAAACGGTGCAGATGAATATGGAAAATGCAACCTTGTGTCTATGACACCAAGCCACGCCTTCCAGCAGAATATGAGTCTTCGGAGGTATCGATCCTCCCGGAGCCGCGCGCACACTCCGGGGGCCCCCCTTGACTGAAGTGACCGTGCGCAGTGAGTCACCGCAAGGCTGACCGATGGCCGCAGCCGCCGCGGAGGTCCTTTGTTACGGCCGCCTCATCAGAAAAACGGGGCGGATATGGCTCCATCCCAGAGGGGAGGCTGCTCGTCCCGAGGTGCGCTGCAGCAGATGAATTGATGAATGGGAGAAGGGATGGATGAGCATGAAGGCAAACAGGATCCTATAAAGGCTGCAGGCTTTAACAGGAGGGTCACTTGCGCTAGAAATTGATTACTTTTAGATCTTGGCGCTGCCTCCTGAGGAAGATTGTCATTTTCCAGCAGGAGAGGAGGTTTATTCATCTGCGCCTGTTTGTGCTCCGCTCTGATGGATTTACGAGTAAACACGTCCTGCTGTGTGTATCTTTGGATTGGTGCATTAAGGCAGCCTTTATTTCTGAATGAGCTCATTTCTCTTTACATTATTTCGGGGAGCAGAAGACCCCTGGTTACAATGAAGGATTCCGTATCATTAAAATTGTGACTTATATTCCATGTCTAAACGAAATTGGTTTACCGTTATAAAATCGTTTTGCAGCTCCTAATGCCCACCATTATAAAAGGTGAAACAACAAATAAAAAATGTGGTTTTTAAACCACAGTGATTAAAGGTGCAACCATCTTGGTCAAACCTGGAAAATGACACATTAGCACTGATGACTTTTCCTAAGATCAAGTCTACCCAAAACATGTGGCATTTTATTTAGAGCCCAAAGAATAATTTTTGTTTCTTTAAATTTAGTTTATAGAACTTGTTTTCTGACATCTCTTACAACATTTTTCTCTTGCTAGACTGAAACTGAAATTGAATTTTTTTTGTGGAAAGACACCTTACTTGCAGCTGTTGCTTGGATAAAATAAGGTAAATTAATTTGCTTAAGTTAGACACCACAATACCATACATTATGGGAAATGGTAACAAGTGAGATTGATTAAATGTTCTCTCCAGGTTGGCAAAACAAAAAACAAAAAGCAAAAGCCAGCAATGACTATTTCAGATGCATAAAAGTTCCTGTTTTTTTTAAACACTGCATTGAGTAATATAGGCCTCACATAGAAAATTTTGAGAAGTAATAAACATTGTTGTATTTTACAGAAGCACAAGATCAAAAAACACACACTGTTGGTGTATTTGTCTCCTTGTTTAAGTTTTAGATACGTTGTATTTCATTAGGACTAATCAAAAGTCCTGCTCAGTTTTTCTGGTCCTTATAATGATGCCATGCTTCTTTCAACCTATTTGTCCCATGTAGACACACAAATAAAACATCAATGTGCAACAAAAAACACTGAATAAATTGTGTTATTTTTCATCTACTTCATGTTGTTTTGTGTCCTGTCATTTAAGACAGTATTAGCAAATGCACCGACATTTAGAGGCTACCACATCCTTCATTTTCAGATATTTTTTATTGTATTTGTTTACTTATTTGGAGGTTTCTGTTACCAAATACAACTTTGGTCTTAGACAGTAAAACCAATGCAAGTGCAGTAATTAGACGAGATACACATTCAGCCTATAAAATCCTGGAGGGACTGATCAGGTGAGAGGGCAAAACTGTGACTTAATTAAAGTCAGGTTTACACTGGTTACCATCTGAGGACTGGCTGCATTGTTGGCAAACCAAACCACTGCTTGAAGGAAGGTTTGTAAGCAACAAGAGTGGAGGGAGGGTATTCGTGCCACAGTTTTAAACAGTGATTTATTTAGATGACGGAATAAAAAGAGAGCCATATTCAGTATGATCATTCAAAAACAAAATGTCGTGCAAATCTGGCGTCATCTAGTGGTAGTATTTGAAAAGACAAGTATTTGGCTAAAAATTCGATTTTTTACATGTTCTGATGAGCATGTTGATGTTTAATTGCTTCTCAGGAACAAAAAATGTTACTACATTTCATTGATTTAGAGGCAAAATAAATATACTGTAAATGAAAAATGTTCTTTTTAACCAATGAATGAGCAATGAAACCATTGGATTTAGGGCACAGACATGTACACATATTTATTTGTTAGCCCATTTCTGAGTTTTTGTAAATAATACAATTTATTATGTTTTTAATGTCAAATGGGCAATCTGAATGTATTTTATTGCGTCATTTTGATTCAAATTTCTAAGAATAGCCCAGGGCTCTACGTCTGTGTTGCAGACAGCGGTACTGTATATATACGCTAGATGGCACTGCAGCGGCGTGAGTTTATTCAAAATGCTGTGTTCAACAACATCGTATGCTTCAAGCTCAGAAGGAAATTCACCCTGATTTCTTATGTCTGACAGACCAGACCTCCAAAAATATATTTATATATCTTAAAAACATATATACGTAATTATTACTTTCAAATGCGTGATTTATTTATCTAATTTAATTGTATTAATCTATCTGCGCACGCGTGATGTTGAGTAGATATTTGTCTGGTCTGAACCTGAACGCATCTGAGCCCGAGCTGTGTGTTGTCATTGTGTTTATCCCTTACCTCACCTCATTGTAAGGTAGTTTCATCCGAGAGTGGAGGTAAGTGTTTTAGCCTAGTAACATATTTTCCAGCTACAAATAAAGAAGTCGTGCCTCATTTGGTTCCTCATCAAAAATACTACCAGACGCTTGTTTCTGCGACGTAACAAAACCCTGACAGTCAGTGTTTAGCTAGCTAGTAGACGAACAACAACCTGTTGTCTGAATTGTCATGTGAGTCTTGAAGCGCATTTTAAATTAAAGCCAGCCAGCTATACATTTGCTAAAATTATCGTGTGCTGTTCATTAAAGCTTCACTTGCAGGATGTTTGTAAGTAAAAGGAACGACCACTTTTAAATTGAAGTTAGCATATTAGCACTGATGCTAGCAGCGCTTTTGTTTTGGCTGTGTTTGTTGGCATATTTGTGTCATTCATACTGAGATTATCCGATTATAGGTTACGTATTTGTAGTTATTAGTAACCCTCTACTATTTAATCATCGCAGACACCTATGACTATAGTTATGTTTTAATAATGCTCTTTTTATATTTTTATCTCTGTATTTTAGAAATGTTTGGTTCTATCTGGCAGTATGTGTACACAACCTTCCTGAGATACTGGCTAAAGTGGTTCATCAGGCAGGTGACAGGAAAGTGTGAGCTACAGAGAATTTGCTCAGATTACACGCCGGGAGCATCAAGGACAGCAAGAGCAGGTGAGTCCAAGTATCCCAACATCTGGTTTGCTTTTCTTCTTTGTGATCATTGTCTTCACTGTACTAATCTGCCTCATGTGTCCTCTTCTAGAAAACTCTCTTCAGGGATCTAAGAACAAGGTAAGGCAGTGGTGTTAAGTTGGTTTGGTCTCATATATCTGAGTTAATCTCACAGCTGTTGTGAATTATTGGGTTAGTTGAGCTATTCTACAGTTTATGAAAAAAACTAATCTGTAATCACAGATTTCTTGATTAGTTTCTACTCATAGCCAGAAATGAAAGATTAGTAAAACTGTCAAATTTCTGCTATAAGGATTTGCTGATTATACTTTGTTATTGTGCCCTTTTGAGACACAACATTTGAAGTTAAGCTGCAAGGGTTGCCCCAAAACATTTTTGTATTATTTGTTGATCTACAAAACGTATTTCCTTTTACAAAATGCAAGAAGAATAATCTAAAACTTTGTAATCAAATGTATTCCTAAGATGAACAGTAAATTCTTCTAATTGCAGCACATGCAAGTTGTAACTGGATTTACATTTCTTTTTTTGGTTGCATATTATTTGTTCAAGTCAGCAGTTGTGCCTAATTGTTTGTTTGACACCTTTCTGTACTGTTACATTCCCCAACACCGTGTCTTCTTCCCTTCCTAGGTTTTAAGAGGAGCCTTGAGAACCAGCAGGGATCACGTTGAACAATGTGTCGATCAGATTATGAAGGAGAAGAACATAAAACCCCAAAAAGATCCCCTGTAAGATTGCTTCTCTGCTTTGAAATTGTTGCTCATGTCAAATTATTTTGTTTCTCTGATTTATCAGCAACTTATTTCTATCTCCATTTTATTTTAGATTCAAGGGGAGCCTTCACGTCTGTCTGCTGCAGATAACTGGATACAGCAGCTTGTATACGTCTGTAGAAGACTTGAGGACGGAGGTCTTCAGTTCAGAGAACCCTGAACACGAGGCCATGCTTTTAAAGGTTACAGGGTCAAAGTGGTTTTGTATTGTATATAGGTGTTAATATTGCAGTAGATTTTAGACAAAATTTGACCAATATGGGTGACAAAAACCTCCTTGCTTTGCAGAGCATTGCTTTTGTCCATGTTATTTTAGGCTTTAAACATACTAGTTTAATCAATGTTAGCTGGTGAATACTTGAAAAGTGTACATGTTATAATAAGCATCAGTGCTCGGTTCAGAAACAGTAAAATTATTTTTCTTTTTCTTTTCAGCTGTGGGACTTATTGATGCCAGCAGTGAAACTGGAATCTAGAATAACTAAGCAGTGGGGAGACATTGGATTCCAAGGAGATGACCCAAAAACAGACTTCAGAGGAATGGGCCTTCTGGGTCTGATCAACCTTGTGTGAGGACTCCATAAATAACAATTCTTAATTCATGAGATTTACAGAGAATCAGGGTTGCTACATGGTAGGGCTGGACAATAATTCAGTAACAATATACATCACAATAGACACGTGATCAATATCAATGGAAAATTTGTCAAATAGAATGTTAATTTCAATCAACTCCGATCCAAAATCTGGGGGATGTAGGCAGGGGAAAGGCTTTAGCTGCTTGACCTCTCATTGCCCAACTAAGCAAGGTTGGTGGCATCAACGAACTGACTCGCTCTTTGGTAAGCTAGCAACAACCTGTTGAGTAAAATGCACAGTATCAGTTTCATGTTTCACCAACGTGCCTAACAACTGCTTTAAAATAAAACCATAATTAAAAGAATGATGTGGAGTGAAAGGAGAAAATGAATGCAACAGCTCAAGAGGAAATTGTGGATAAAAGAGGAAAGGTCACCAGTTTGGCAGGATTAATCGGCCTTTTTTTCTCCTGTTTCTTATTTCAAATCTGTAAAACAAAAATTAATGAATAATTGATATCGACTGATATGAAACACATATCGTGATACATTTTAAGCTATGTCGCCCAATTCTTCAACACGGCCTTGAAATGTATGCATATTTGCAGATTTTTCAGTGAAAACTACACAGCAGAAGCTCGTCAGGTGTTGTCACACGCAAATCATCCTAAACTAGGGTAAGAGACATTCAGATGTTTTGACTTGGTATTACATCAGAAATGTATGATTCCATCTAGCATTTATGTGTGGATTGTATATATTGCAGCTATTCATATGCCATAGTTGGGATCAACCTGACAGAGATGGCCTACAGCTTACTGAAGAGTGGAGCTTTGAAACCACATTTCTACAATACAGTCCAAGGCACACCTGAGCTTAAGCACTTCCACCAGCTGTACTGTGAGTCCCAAAAAATCTCACCATCTCTCTGTTCTTCTACAAGTTTTATTCTCTTTGAAGAAATCTTCCTCAATGTGCGTTTCCCTTCTGCAGGTTATCTGGCGTATGAGTTCGATCAGTTCTGGGTTGCTGAAGAACCAGAGAGCATCATGCTGTTCAATCAGTACAGAGAAAAATTCCACAACAAAGTCAAAACTCATCTCCAGGACCCCGATGTGTCTCTCACACTGACTGTTGGCTCTTATTAACGTGTTTTCACCATTTTTTATTTTTTTTTACCCCCGATCTCCTAATTTGTCTGCGTTTGATCTGAGAGCAGGAATTGGATGGTTTGGCTGAATGTGACAGTAAGTTTCAAACAAGCGTACAGTTAATTTGATTAGTGTTTCATTGGCGATGGTGAAAATGTTCCAGTTGCAGCACAAATTCCAACTCCCCATACCTCAAAAATGACCATTCCAGTGGTTTTTGTTTACGAAGGAGAAGTGCGAGAGGAAGACTCAGGTGGTGCTACAGATTCATGAAGCTTTAAGCACTTTGGAGTAACTTATGCAGAAGAAAACTCTACTTTAGCTGTCTTCTGCTAATATTCATGTACTAGGTTCTCACAGTTTTCCTGCGCAGGAATATATTATTTATGTATAGAGCTCGTGGCTTAAACAACCTAACTCTAAGTCTCCTCTGTTGTATTCTCACCTTGGAAGTACACGGTTTAATTAGTCTTCACACATTAATATGTTGTATATTTGTGATGTGAAGCCCAAAAGCAGTTCCTTCCCCCAGAGTTCTTGAATTTATATGTGCTCTATCTGATACAGAATTTTTAATATTTTTATGAGATGTTATTAAGAGAAAGACAGGTCTTAATCAAAGTCAATAAATCAATGTTTGACTTGAAAGGTGTTTTGTGTTTGTGTGTCCAAAGGAAAGTGAAGAAACAAGCAGAGCATTTGTAAAACAAGTCAAATATGTTTAGGATTTACAGAAACATGTTTTACACTTAAGTTTTTAGTGCACATGTGCACTGGGTTAGGCTGCATCACTGGTACAAAAAGCTGTACAGGTCTTAAAGTGCAAAGTCAACTTTGACAATACTTTTCTTTCACAATGATCTTACTGGGTTTATGAATTCTAAATATAAAAATAAATTGTGTCTCATACACATACAGTTAAATACAATTAAAAAAATCTAAAATAAGAGTTTACACTGAAGTTTTCCTCTCAGATGTAAAACCTGGTGGTCTTATCAGTCAGACTTTAGCTCTGGAAGCTTAGTTTGTCGCCTCAATCCTCTTCTTTGTGACCATCATGGCTCTCTTGATTTGCTCAAACGAGACAAACATCACAACATTCCACGATCCCAACCTCAGAAATGAGGGCACAAATCTACAGAACCAAAAAAAAAAAAAGCTCAGTGTTGTAAAATCAGAAAGCTGTATTGTGTTAAGTTTTGTGGAGCAGTTGAGAAGAGCTCACCCTTTGTAGAAGGCAGTAGGTCCCTCTTTGGTCAACATGGTCCAGGCACAGTTAATAGCACTCCTGTACTGGCCCGGTGGGGAGTTCATGTATCTTGTTTTTACTACATCTACTGGCGAAGCGATCACCGTGGTAACGAAGCCCGCGCCAAACGCAGACACGAAGTGACACGGCAGGTTGTCTGTGGAAAGATAAGACGGATGTGAGCCAGCACAAGAGAACTGTGTCAGCAGATTTGTAATCTTTAGGATGAAGCAATATAAATGATTGTGATAAATGTCATAATTTCTACAGTATTTACAGCACTGTGATGGGGGTGCAACCTGTTCTGATCTCTGTCAGCACGTGTGATGTTATCAGCTTTTGAAGAGGTTAGTGGGAGTGTGGACGTTTAGTCCAATCAGAAGCCACCTCTCTGAGATGCTGTGTGTGTAAGAGACCCTGAAGCTGAGGCCTGCTTTTACCTGACATCAGCTTGTGTCTAAGAATGGCTTCTTTGATCAGGTCGTAGGTAACCAGCTCTGTGCAGTTGACCAGTGCATTTCTTGTGATGTTGGGTAGCGTTCCTGGACAGACAATACACAATGTTTGTTTTTTTTTCCAAAAAAAATCTGTTATCTGGGCATTATTCTCAGAATTTGCACTCAGGAAGCACCTTTCCAGAGTCCTCTCAGGCCCTCGTTTAGGAAGATGTGCCTGTATGCTTGCATTGTGCCGCTGTAGCGTCGAGCCACTCCGTTCAGGTTCATCTGGGCCTGGAACCGAACCTTGACCACATCTGTGGGCTGAGCAAAGGACACTGCCATGGCACCTGTTGTGCAGCCAGCCAGGATTCGTACCAGCACACCTGGGTCTGGAGTAGAACAAGACGGAAACAACCAGTAGTGGATTTAATCAATGTTTGACATAGGATTTTTTAAATTTTACCTTTATTTCAGCTAGGATGTTTTTTTTATTCAGAATGTATGAACTTCAACTGGATGTTCTTTTGTACTTTAACCACTTACTGTCGTTCCCTCCAGTGTAGAGGTTTTTGACGTTGTCGTAAAGGCCGATTCTGATGGAGGCGAAGCACACCTGCCTCTGCAGTCCAGCCACCAGCCCGTTGTACAAAGACTTGGGCCCCTCTGTTCGAACCATGGTGCTGATGGTCCCGAACACTCCTCTGTAGCGGATGCCTTCCACTGCTTTCTTCTCTCCCTGTATCTGTACATTTGCACTCATGTTTAAAAGCAGCTATAACCGGTTCATAGGCGTTATTGATTTCAGGGTAGGTGATGAACAAAGAGCAGGACTGAGTCAGTAGTACAAACATCACACCGTGTTCCCGTTCACTTGCAGCACAATCTGAGGATGTTTCTGATGCAGAAATGGAATGTTTTTAAGGTACCTGCAGTCTGACTTTGGCTGTGTCCAGAGGAAATGTGACGATGTCAGCCACACAGGCTGCTGCTCCAGCACTGGCCATCTTTACTCCCAGAGAAGGAGGAACATCTGAGGGTTTAAGTCCAACCATGTTTCCTGTAATTGAGCAGAGAGGCACTCATCAGCATAAAGACATACTAAGGTTATAAACATTAACCTCATATACTAATCATTTATCTCTGTTGCGACGGCTGCGATTACTTACATTCGTTTAGCTCCAAATTAAAGGTCTTCAAATTTGCTTCAGTGCCAGATCTAAAGGGCCAGGTTTGTAATCCATGAAGGGCCCCAGTGCACAGAGAGGAATGGAGCACATTTTGTTCTGTATTTATATATTTTCTGGCTGGGTTTTTTTTTTTATGACATCCTGTGTACAGGCGTCACTGTGTACTCCTGCTTAAATCAAAGTTCAATGACTGTCAGTCAATGTTCAATTTAGCTCAGAGGGCATGAAAACAGTTTCTTACTTGGTGAAGATGAATCTTCTCATTCAATCTATGAGTCTAAACAATACCTAAACATTTGTAAATGTTATTTAATACCTGTAGAAATAATTAATCAAACTATTTGTATGCTTCCATTTATTTCACTGAGCAGTTTTGAGTCTGTCAGCAGATTTTTCCTCATCTCTTCCAGCTGCCATAAACTTACTGTAATATTAAGTAATTATTTACTTTGTTGAATCAAATGTTTGCTTGAACATTAGAGATATCTGCATGTTATCAGATGATTTCACTGGAGGCTTGTCTGCGGTTTCAACCAATAAGAGCTTGAGTGTGTCTGAGTTGGGTTTTTTTTGCGCAAATCAGAGTCTGTTCTGCAGGATTTGAAGGTGGGAAGGTGTGTTTTAGCTTTTAAAAACAACACACAGTAATCGTGTATCTATCACACTGATCCAACCTTGCATTTTTAACAATGTCTGCTTACTAAAATTAAGGTTTTTGGAGGTGGGAGACTCGTGATGTGAGCTGATGGCTGAAGTTCACTGTGGAGCAGATAAGAACTTGGCATCTCATCGTGTTTGGGCTCTTAGTAGTTTGGCAGCAGTTGAACTTCTTACATAACATTAAATGCAGCCCCTGTATTTGCTTTAACAAAAACTTAGAAAGTAGATTATGAGAAAAAGAGTCCACATATGTTCATGAATTGACACATACTTTAAACACAGGTCCAGTGAAAAAAAATATATTGCAAATTATCTTGTAATAGCCCAATAAATATTATTGTAAAGAGTTCTCTGTGCCATCCACAAATGCTGGTTAAAGCTGTATCATGCAAAGAAAAACCTATATGTGAACACTATCCAGAAACAGTTTTAAATTGGACTATGGTAATGTGGGAAGTTCTTTATTGGTCAAGCAAAATGAAATACTGTATAAATACTGTATAAATAATAATATTAATAATATTTTTTGTAAAAACCAAGGACCATACTAAAAAAGGAGAGGGAAAGTCTGTTCCTTTTATTAGTGCACAGACTGAATGAAATATGAGTTCATAAGGTTTGCAAACCATTGCATGCTGGTTTTGTTTTCATTTTAAACAATGTCCCTGTTCCAAAATGGGGATTTTAATTATTAACTTGTGAGCCTCAACACTGGAGTATTTCAGACAAACAATAATGACACCACAACAATCTTGTTTTTCCACAGATGAACCTGAACTAATACTTCAGCTGTCTTGATAAACACATTTGTTAGAGAATAATCATTTGTAGCTGATTCATGAAACTGAGGGTTTCTTTTTGTAAGTAACCTTACAGAGCTGTGATTGGTTGACCGTGACCACAACCCCAGCATGTTCGGTTTTCAAAGAAAGACAGTTTGTGGAAACCCAGGTTTTTGTAAAATAGCTTACAATACATGTTCCCTTCAAAGATTTATATTTAATATTTAGGACATTGCAAAAAAATTTACATGGTAAATGGCTTGAATTTATAAAGCACCTTATCAAGATGCTGAAGGCTCTGGATGTTGTGGGGCTGTCATGGTTGACACGTCTCTTGAGACAACTCCTGTGGCGTGGTTCCTATTTTTAAAAAAAGGGGACCGGAGAGTGTGTTCTAACTATCGTGGGATCACACTTCTCGCCCTCCCCGGGAAAGTTTACTCCAGGGTGTTGGAAGGGAGGCTCCGATTGACTATCGAACCTCTGATTCAGGAGCAGCAGTGTGGCTTTTGTCCTGGGCGTGGGACAGTGGACAAGATCTTTACCCTCGCAGAGTTGCTAAGGGGGTCGTGGGAGTTTGCCTCTCCAGTCTACATGTGTTTTGTAGACTTTGAGAAGCCTTAGGACCGTGTTTCTCGAGGCATTCTGTGGGGGTTGCTGCCTGAGTATGGAGTGTCTGGGTTGCTACTAAGAGCGATCCAGTCCCTATAACCAAAGCAGGAGCTGTGTTTGCATTCTTGGCACAAAGTCAAGCTTGTTCTCAGTGCATGTTGGACTCCACCAGGGCTGTCCCTTGTCTCCGATCCTGTTTGTAGTGTTTATGGTCAGGATCTCAAGGCGCAGTCGTGGAGAGGAGGGTGTCTGGTTTGGGAACCACAGGGTCTCATCTCTGCTGTATGCAGATGATGTGGTTCTGTTGACGTCTTCAGATCAAGACCTTCAGCATGCACTGGGGCGGTTCGCAGCCCAGTGTGAAGTGGCTGGAATGAAAGTCAGTTCCTCTAAGTCTGAGGCCATGGTTCTCAACTGGAAAAAGGTGGAATGCCTCCTTAGGGTTGGGGGAGAGTCTCTGCCTCAAGTGGAGGAGTTTAAGTATCTGGGTATCTTGTTCACAAGTGATGGTAAGATAGAGCGAGAGATGGATCGACAGATTGGGGCCTCGTCCTCAGTAATAAGGGCGTTGCTTCGGTCAGTCGTGGTGAAGAAAGAGCTGAGCCAAAAGGCAAAGCTCTCAATTTATTGGTCTGTCTTCGTTCCAACCCTCACCTATGGTCATGAGGAGTGGATCATGACCGAAAGAATGAGATCCTGGATACAAGCGACCGAAATGAGCTTCCTTCGTAGGGTGGCCAGGCTCAACCTTAGAGAGAGGGTGAGGAGCTCCATCATCCGGGGGGAGCTCGGAGTAGAGCTGCTGCTCCTCCACATCGAAAGGAGTCAGTTGAGGTGGTTCGGGCATCTG
Organism: Cynodonichthys magdalenae; assembly: GCA_031762555.1. NCBI lineage: Eukaryota > Metazoa > Chordata > Actinopteri > Cyprinodontiformes > Rivulidae > Cynodonichthys > Cynodonichthys magdalenae. The sequence continues at coordinate 1,112,348 of JARVJO010000111.1, forward strand.
ATTAGGATGCCTCCTGGACACCTCCCTTTAGAGGTGTTCCGAGCACGTCCCACTGGTAGGAGGCCCCGGGGAAGACCTAGAACTCGCTGGAGGGATTATGTATCCTCTCTGGCCTGGGAACATCTCAGGATCCCCCAGAACTAGCTGGAAAGTGTCGCTGGGGAGAGGGATGTCTGGGTTTCTCTCCTGAACCTGTTGCCTCCGCGTCCCGACTACAGATAAGCGGAAGAAGATGGAGACCATATCAAGTTCCTAAGGACTCTAAAGAGTTTTACACTTCATTTACCTGTTCACACACTGATGGTGGTAAGCTACATGGTAGCCACAGCTGCCATGGGGTACACTGAGGTGGGCTGTGATGCGGGCCCTGTAACCACCAACAGGAATGTGGGCGAAGTGTCTTGCCCAAAGACACAACGACTGAGACGGATGGAATGGGGTATCAAACTGTCAACCCATCAGTTACAAAACAACTCCCCTAACCACTCTGCCACGACCGCCCCACTTTTACAAGTTGTTTATCTGTGGGACAAAAGTGTTTTTACTCAGGAATTTATTTTCCCCTTCAACATTTTAAGAACTTCCATATCTAAACATCTTTTTTTGAAGTGAGAACAAATAATTGAAACATATGTATCCAATGTGGAAACAAGAATTTTATTGAAGTTTTGTGACTCTTGACACAAAAAAAAAAGAATTTTCCTTAACATGTTTAAACACCAAATTGTGTTTTTCACACAAATATTCTTCCATTTTTAAAATATGAGATTAACATCCTCATTCATAAAGACCAGTTTCTGGCAATAAACCACCTGTAGGAACTACTGTGACTTATATGGACTAGATATTAGTTACAGATTACTTTTTAAGCAAGAGTATAGACATGAAAGGGGGTGAAAAAAATCTGAATTAACATCAGTAAGACACATCTGTTTGTCCTTATGTGCAAAAGAACACATAAAAAGGTAAATCATACAGATCTTTCCACTCTTCTGTCAAATTGATCTACCTTTACCTATAAACAAAAGTTAAACAGAACTATCAAATTCTGTTATAATTACCAATGCTTCTCTCCTCTCATCTAACGACAATATATTGCTATTTTGCTGTGGTGTATTTGTAACAGATGGGTGTAGATGGGGTTCCACCATCACAGGGTCAACATACACAAAAAAAAGAATTTAGAATCACCAATTTAACCCTAAAATGTATAGCTTACTTAATGTATGCTTTTTAAACATATATGTTTAAAAAACATGTATGTTTTTAGGACTGGACTGGAGAACTCATGACTTTGTGGAAAGAACACCCAACTTTCAAAAACCTTCACAGGTTAGATTCAAACCAGAATCCTAGTTGTTATGACTCAACGGTGTTACCCTCCAAACTGGAACAGCAAAATAAACTAAATATAACTCTAAGCATCTAAAAAAATAAGTATAGCTCAGTGAATGTGACTCACAATTAAAGAAATATCGATTTAATACTGTTCAGTCTCTCATTGCTGTGAATAACATTATATTTGAGTTACTGTCAAACTGATTATTTTACTCAATCTCATAAATGAAATGCGCCACTAGCTTTCTCCAGCTAATAGAAATGCTTATTTGTAGGCTTAAATGTAAGTTAAATTCTCCACTAGGTGGCAGTGTGACACAGATGGAGGCCATGAATGACAGGAATGAGGCAGCAACGTGCAGCAGGGAGTCAATGGCACTAATTTTAATAAGACGAGATATACAACCCAGGTACACAACGCACCAGAATCCAGAGTAGCAACACCTGGACAATTAAATTCAACATATTTACAATAAAAAAAATAACTTAAAAAAAGCAATATAAAAAATATGCAAAGCAGAAATATTTAAGAAAATAGTTTAGAGTACAAACAATAAGACAAAAGGCAATGGAAATGTAATAGTGGACTATGTTCTAAGGTGCTAGATCTTGTGTTAGTGTAATAATTTATTTGAAAAAAATTAAAAAAATTAAAAATTCAGTTGGTCAATAAATAATTTGCCAAAGTGACACACTGCATTAAAGTGAACACAGGATTTAAATTCGCTCGACTTCTCATAGCTTTTTGTTATAGTTTCCTTCAAAGAAAAACAAAAAAAGTTAATTAGCAGCAAATGGAATTACAAGTTAAGGAAGCAACAGTTTGTTCAGATATAATGATAGGTGATCAAATGTACTGTAGACTACAATATCCCAGCCTGGAACTAAAGTGTATCTGTGGACATCAACATCACCTTGGAGTACAAGAGTTTACAATATTACCACCTATGCATTAAAGTTTTATATGGTACAGCTACTACATGTGCACACTGATTTCAGTCCTAAGTTAATGTTACCTCTTTACTGGATGGAATTTAGTGATTGTTAGGAGAGAGGTCTTCAGTTTCCTGATAAAACGCATTAGAAGTAGTTTTGGTCACATTCTTTAAATTATCATACACTTTTACATTTTCCTTGATACTTCAGGGAAACAACTTCCTTTACCAAAATGTCACCCAGAAATCGAGATCTCATAGTCACTAGTGGACAGCAGAGGGCGCCCAGCTTTCCTCACATTCTTTGCATTGGTTATGATTGCCGCTGCTTCCACTGGCTTCTCAAAATAGCGCACCAGGGCGTGCTCTGTGAGGACGGAGGCCAGGAACTGCTCAAACGTGATGGCCCAGTCTTTGTCGATGCTCGTGCTGTGAGGCAGCTTCGGGTCGTGCAGCGTGCCGCCGTGAGGACGGCCGCCGCTCCTCACGCCGTCGTCGCTGCGCACCAGCACCGTGTCGTCTGAGATGTCCTCACACTGCAGCTTATCGTCCAGCTCGTGCGAGCCGGCGCTCAGCACAGAGTAGGAAGACACCGAGGTGTCGTCCTTGGTTTCGTCGTCCGAGATGAGCATGGCAGACGACGTGCCCGTGTCTTTAGGAGACGAATCCTCCAGTTTGATGTCCTGCATTGAGGGCAGCTCCTCACTTTCCTCCGCTTTGATTTCCTCCTCGCAGGACCTACTCTCCAGACCTGCAGGGACAAACACGTCTCCCAAATCCGAAGCCTCCAGGGTGGTTTTCAGATCTGAAAAGTCTCTCCTGCACAAGCTCGGCTCTGATTTCTCCTCCGGGTTGGGGACCTGTCTGCCATAGGAGGAAAAGAGCTTCCCCACTTCTCCCATTTCCAGCAGCAGACTGGTGACTGTTGCTGTTGCATGATAGAGTTCTTGTTCTGCGATATCCTCACTGAACATGCTGTAGAGGGTCTTGCAAAGCTCAATAAACTGGCTCTGAGGAACAGAAACACAACAACAGTCATCAAGACGTCCAATCCTGAGCTGTGCGGAAATCCATGTCGCAGATAAAGTCTTACCTGATTCAGCTTTGGGAGGTCTTTTGTGTTTTCTCGTTTAGGTTTCGTTTCCTGGCTCCACATCTTCAGGTATTGACGGTAATCAGGAGTATTCAGTCTCTTCACTGCAAAATGGATCAGATTTGAGTTTTTTTCCCCTTCCCCACAGACTCACCCCTGCCTGAATGCACTGATCACACTGCAGACAATTTTTTTTTACAAAAATCTTTTATTTGGATCTTTTTGAGAACCAGACTTTAAAAAGTTATCGGGTATTTTTTGCTATTAAAACATTAGAGTACACATAATTTGTTACACAATCTCCTTCTGTTTAATAATATCTCATGTCTGTTTCATATGTATCCTCCTGGGCCCCGTTTCAGAAAGCAGGCTTAACAAACCCTGGGTTAACGCAGATACTCTGAATCAGCTTACCCCGCTAT
>JARVJO010000111.1:1139576-1158617 GCA_031762555.1 Cynodonichthys magdalenae
GTTGTGCATTTTCAATTTCTCATTTATTTTTCTTTGCGCTGTATGATTCCTAAAATTGCACAAGCCCGAACCCGACCTGGCCCGCCCATCAAAGTGTATAATTTTGACCCGACCCCACCCGAATTTCGGGTCGGTTTCAGGCCGAGCTCGGGCTCGGGCCATAAGTGACAGCTCTATCGAGAGTCTTTGTCCAAGGCCTCACTGAACTCCTCCCACATCCGAGCTTTTGCCTCAGCAATGGCCAGGGCCGCGGCCCTCTTGGCCTGTCAATACTCCTCAGCTGCCTCCGGAGTCCTACTAGCCAACAAGGCTAGATAAGACTCTTTCTTCAGCTTGACAGCCTCCCTTACTAGGGGTATCCACCACCGAGTTCGAGGATGGCCATCGCGAGAAGCACCGACAACCTTGCAGCCACAGCTCAAGGCAGCTGCTTCAACAATTGAGGCACGGAACATGGCCCACTCGGACTCAATGTCCTCCGTCTCTGCTGGGATGTGGTTGAAGTTCTCCAGGAGGTGTAAGTTGAAGATCTGTCTGATAGGTTCCTCTGCCAGGCATTCCCAGCAAACCCTCATTACACGCTTGTGTCTACCAGGTCTGTCCGGCATCTTCCCCCGCCATCTGATCCAACTCACTACCAGATGGTGATCAGTTGACAGCTCAGCTCCTCTCTTCACCTGAGTGTCCAAAACATGCGGCTGCAGATCAGATGACACGACTACAAAGTCAAACATCGATCTGCAACCTAGGGTGTCCTGGTGCCATGTGCACTTATGGACAGCCTTATGTTCGAACTTAGTGTTTGTGATGGACAAACTGTGACTAGCACAGAGGTCCAACAACAGAACTCTGTTCAGGTTCAGATCAGAGAGGCCGTTCCTCCCAATCATGCCTCTCCAGGTCACACTGTCATTACCCACGTGAGAATTGAAGTACCCCAGCAGATCAAATGAATCCCCAGCTGAAGCACCTTCCAGCATCCCTGCTAAGGACTCCAAGAAGGCTGGGTACTCCGAACAATCATTTGGTGCATAAGCACAAATGACCATCAGAGCCCGTCCCCCCACCCGAAGGCGTAGGGAAGCTACCCTCTTATCTACTGGGGTAAACTCCAACACACAGGCACCAAGTTGGCGGGCAAAAAGTAGACGCACACCAGCTCGGTGCTTCTCCCCATGGGCAACTCCAGAGTAGAATAAAGTCCAGCCCCTCTCGAGGAGATCGATTCCGGAGCCCATGCTGTGCATTGAGGTGAGCCCAACTATATCTAGCCGGTACCTCTCGACCTCACGCACAAGCTCAGGCTCCTTCCTCACCTGAGAGGTGACGTTCCATGTCCCAAGAGCCAGTTTTGGTAGGCCAGGGTCAGAGCGCCAAGGTCCCCGCCTTTGGCTACTGCCCATGGCCTCATGCACCCGACTCTTATGGCCCCTCCTGCAGGTGGTGGGCCCACAGTAAGGCAAACCCATGTAGCTCATTCGGGCTGAGCCCGACCAGGTCCCATGGGTAGAGACCTGGCCACCAGGCACTCGCCGATGAGCCCCTCCCCCAGGCCTGGCTCCAGAGTGGGGCCTCGGTAACCCACGCCTGGGCAAAGGACACCAAGTTCCTTAATTTATTTGGTCCATAAGAGTCTGTCGAATCATTCTTTGTCTGGCCTGTCACCTAGGACCAATCTGCGATGGGAGACCCAATTAAAATTACCCCTGACAGCATGGCTCCTAGGATCATTCAGGCACACAAACTCCTCCACCACGATAAGGTGATGAGTCAACCTGGCTTCAAGGCACAAAAACATCAAATATGACTTTTATTGCACCTTTTGTCTTCTACATCCCATCACTAACACTGCTGTAGAGAGTGTTTTCTACCAGCGCGATCAGTGTTCTGTTGAGTCTGACATTCAAGTCAAGACCAACCAAATGTCAGGAGTACTACACCTCTATATTAAAGATAAAGGTCCTTTTAGAAGCTGTCAAAGGTTATGTTTAGGTTTTTAAAATAAGTATATTTTGGAGTGAAAATGACTTTTAGTAATGCAAAGTTAACACCAAGAATCTGTTGGTATGATCCATACAGGTACTCTACTTACTGCTTGTAACTGTGGACTTGTGTGGCAGAGATGTTCACAAGTCTTTTTTTGCAAGTCCAAGTCAAGTCTGAAGTCTTTGACCAAAAGTCCAAGTCAAGTCTCAAGTCTCTTGACCTCAAGTCCAAGTCTTGTTGCATGTATAACTTAACTAGCAGTTTGATAAAAGATAATATTATATAATACTATATTTAAATCAAATATTAAAACATAGTGTCATGTTTTAATAATACTATTAAAACATAATACTATTTTAAAAATAAGGTTAAGGTTGAAATCACAATCAAGCATTGTTGCAAGTATTGTTAACTGTATTTTGCATTTACAGTCTTACAAAAGCATACTGTAATTATATCATGCCATTGACAAATAAATCTATTTCTTGAATGTGTTGTTCCGAACTGTAATTTCCCTTCATGGATTCAATAAAGTTTCATTCAAATCCAACAAGTCTGCTGCTGATTTTACAATAAAATACCAGAAAACATATTTTTAAATGCATAAAAGCATGTCAGCGAAGATGATGAACCAGAATCCTTAAAGTAAAAGGGCTGCACAAGTCATCACAAAAACAAATTTAATAACTTTATATTTCATTAGTTTGAAGATGTTTTGACTTGAAAATAAATCATACTCCATAATTATGTTGATAAATAGGCTATTCTGCTTGAATTAGAATTATAATTTTAAATGTAATAATGTAGACTAATGATATAAATTGTTTAAATTTAATTAAATTGGTTATTAATGCTGTTGTATAAAACTACAATTTTAATATGAAGATCTCAAACTACAAACCAACTTAAATTATGCATTAATTGAAGTTTAATTTGTTTCGGTATATAATGAGGTCAATGGGAATTGAACATAATCAACAACTTAATTCAGACATAGATTATTTTTTAATCAAATTTTATTTTGTTGAGATTTATTCAGCACATCAGCTGTGCTATTTTCTCCAAAGTACCGGACATAAAATGCTTTATTCAGAACCGCATCTGACACCACTTGTGTGTGTGAGACACAGTGGCGATTGGCACATCGGTCCCAGCTGTGGCACTTCTGATTAAATGAAAATTATTTAACACAGTTTACATTTGAGTTAAAAATATTTGACCAAAGGAAAACCGGAGCAGGACTAGAGAGAGATGAATATTAGTTTGATTATTATTTCTGTGACTGTATACGACCCACAGGAGACATGACATTAACAGCAGTCATTTCATCTCTCGGCTTCAATTCCACAGCCGACGCTGTTTAAAAATGACAGATTTTCTTTTCTGGATCTCTGACAGCAGGACTTCAGTCTCTGAACTCGTGAAGTTCTTTTTACTTTGCGCTGTCATTTTCATGAACGAACACTTCCTGGTATGTGGGCAAGGAAGCGTAGCCTTATATGGTGTTTTTGGGTGGTAATTATGTTAATCTCCTCTCCTCGTGCACGAGCAGCTGAATACACATTCATCATGTTTACGCTGCTCATTTACACACTTTTCCTGAAGATAGAAGCGTTTGTTAAATCTGACGTTGCATGTTCATAAGAACCATTCGTACGAACAAAAGTAAGAGAAATTTAGGATAAAAATACGCAAATGTTCTTTCATAAAGGCCCATTGTGTCTTTCAAATCTGAGAAAAAAAGTGGTTTGAAGTGTTTGATAAGTTAATGACAGAGTTTCTGTCCTCATCAACCTGTTTGTTGTTCCTTGCCAGGCCTTTTATACATTCCTTGGTAACGTCACTTCTCAGTTCTCTGGAGAGTCTTTTTAAGGGCATCGCCCACATAGAAACATTTTTTCTTCTTGTTGGTAACAGATTTGAGATCTTTCGTTATCCAGGGTTTGTTATTTGGATAAATAAACTTTTTACACGGAATAACAGAACAGGTATCAGTTTCTGCTGGCCTTCAAACACAGCAGCACCCCCTGGTGACAAGAAGCAAGTACAGCATCTGTGAGCAGCTGGTTGTTCCTGCTCCTACAGCTGCAGATGTGTGTGAAGGCCCACAGGACTGGAGACATGTCCACTAGAGGACAACTGATGACAAACTGAACCAGAATCCAGAACAACTTCCATAGGTCAGAAGTGAACTCAGAGGTCAAAGGTGAGGTGGACAGACATCTTCAACATCTCGCTGTCAATGACATTTGTCCCCACCTGCCACTATTGTCTCTGTCCTGTCCCCAAGTGCTCCACAGGTCATCATGACCCACATCAAGGACCCCATCTATAGTGTCTACAGGAAGATGCCATTGCATCGGTGGTCCACACAGCTCTCACCCATCTGGAGCAGAAACTCTTTCTGGATTTCTCCTCAGCTTCAATATCAACCCACAGACCCTGGTACAGAAACTCTCTTGAAACGAGTCCCACATTGGGGAACTGGGTCCTGGACTTCCTAACCAAGACCTCAGACTGTCAGGATCCACATCACCGATTCTTCCTCCATCACCCTCAGTAGCTCGCCCCAGGGGTGCATGCTGAGCCCCCTCCTGTTCACTCTGCTGACTTATGACTGCTCAGTAAGACACCCCAGCTGTCATATAGTGAAGTCTGCAGACGACACAGCAGTTGTGGGACGCATCACAAACAAGGAAGAGTCCAAATACAGAGAAGAGGTTGAACACCTGGTGCTGAGAAAATAACCTCAGCATCAATGTGAAAGTGTGCGTATACCCTGTGACCTCACCTGGAATGCCAACACTTCCTGTCTGGTCAGGAAAGCCCACCAGTCTCTCTACTTCCTCAGATAGCTGTGGAGAGCTGGACTTGGGAGCTCAGTCCTGAGGAACTTTTATGGTTGTGTGGTGGAGAGTGTTCTCTGCACCTGTATCACTGTGTGACACGTCAGCTGCACTGCTCCTGAGAGGATGGCTCTGCAGGGGGTGGTTAAGGCTGGACAGAGGACTGAGGGGAGCAGCCTGCTCTCCATCTTGGACCTCTACACATCACGATGCAGGGGGAGGGGGCTCTGCATCTTGAAGGACTCCACACATGTTCCAGCCTCTCCCCTCAGGCAGGCGGCTGAGGAGCATCCAGAGCAAAACTATCAGGCTCAGAAATATTTTCTACCCTGCAGCTGTCAGACTTAAGTCAGGCCGAACTTAAACCAGCTTCATCCTCTTATTTATAGCTACTTTTTATACATTTATTTAATCTTTTATCCGTTTATTAGGCTTCTTAAACTTGGACCTGAATTTTGTACCGTAAATATCTAAATGTGAGCTGGTATGACAGTAAAATCCTTGCGTCCTCAAAGGTTACTGGCCCTGCTCACCTTCAATCAAACCATGTTACAATGACTTTCCTTTGCTTCAACAGTCTCTCTCTGCACTGCAGGCTAAAAGAACAGAAAACATGATCGGACTTCCTAACTTTTATTGTTTTGAAAAATAACTTAAATTTTAAAATGCAACAGGCAAAGAACAAGATTCAGAATATAAACATTCTCTGACAGCAGGAGGTGGAGGAGCAGTGTTCATGTAAGATTAAGTTTACAAATGTATATTTATATAGATTTATGTAAAAAAAATGGACATTTTCACAAATATCACAAAAGCATTCTAATGTGGTCTACAGCCCAACTTTTCTTCCAGCTACAAAAAGGGTCTAGAAAAGTTGATATTTATATATGTATAGATTGGATCCAGGGGTCCTGTGAGTACACAAGGCTGTACAAAAACAAATACAGTGGTGACGTCATCGGTGGACAGATCCTGATGTGTTGGTTCTGACGACAGGAGCTGATCTGATCTGGACACATCTCTTCTGTTTCCAGACTCTGGCTTCAGAAAGAAACACTGAACTCCGCTTCAGGGCTTCCTGTGAATCATGAAGCAGCTCAAACACTGGATGAAACGTCTGAACGGCTTCTGGTGCTTTAAAATGAGCAGTAATGACAGAGGGAGGAGCACTCACGGTAAAATCAGGATTAAAATTCTCCACAGGTCTCAGCTGAAAACAACAAACACGTTTTCAAACTGTTTCCACCCTGAAAACACCAGGTTCTAGATGAAAATGTTCATCCTGGAAGGTTGTAGAACCCTATGGGACATTATTAGACTCAGTCCAGCTCTTCAGACTCATTTCATCAAAGCTTGATTTAAAATAAAAAAGGCTGAGTGCTTTTCATCATTGGAACTAAAACAATTGAAAGTTTTAATTCCTTACCTGCATCATCAGAAGAAAGAAATGTTTTCACAAACAGACATACGAGTGCTGCTTTAGATTAACATGATGCAACAAATCTGTCTGCTGGCTTCTCAACCCTTCACTTTTTACTGAGGAACCCTAGAATAAAACGTGTTCCACTTCTTTCTGTAGCTCTGTAGAAAAGAAGCAGGTGAAGAAAGCTAACAGGAAGTAAGTGTGGAATCACAAGCATCACTATGATCTAAGTTAGAGCTGCAACCGTCCCATAAGTGCATTAGTTCATTTGGTACTTCTCTGCTACAATGAGACCAAGGACTCTGTAATCAAACCCTGCAGAAACCAGGATCTGTGAAGCCCAGAGTGTTTGGAACAGTTTTTGCTCGGTGCACTGATGATAAAATACTGACGCGGTCTGGTCAGTGTAGGCCAACATTAAATGGAATTAAATTCAGATGATGCACTAAAACATGACTTGCTGGACTCTGGTACACCCAGGTTCCCAAACCTTCACTGGGTCTGTCCAGATCTTTGTTATTCAGCTGAGCCTGGGAGCGTCCGTGAGGAGAGCTGTAAACTGTGGGTTTGAACACAGCTCAGCCTCTGAACCATGATGAGCATACAGAGAAGGTGGTCGTGCTCTTCATTTACACACTGACATACACGGCAACGAAGGTGGAGACAGTGACGGCAACGACCACGCCCTCCAATAAATACCTGAATCACACTCAACAAATGACCCAACACATCCAAGTGCTCCATCCAGAACTACAGTCCTTCAACCCCTGCAGCTGAATAATCCCCATCCATGATCAACATAAGACGACAGAGTTTCAAACCAAGCAGAAAGTGAAGCAATAAACGTTGGCGTGATGCTAGTTTTTCTTCTTGACGTTGTTGTTTGAAGCGAGCCGAGGCCGCGGTGCCGGGATCAGGCTTCCCAAAGGAGCTCGACTCCGAGCCACCTCAAAGAGTTTGGAGAAAATCTGGAGACAGAGGAGAAGGTGAAGGACAGACAATTCAACATAAACTGTAGAAAGGATGTGAAAAACAGTAAGACGAGTTGAAAACTGAACATTTGTTCTCTACTCTTATTGCTTCTTTTGAAAACTTATCTGTGGTTTAATTATTGACAAACTAATAAAACATTCAGACCTAAAGTAGTTGAAGATTTATTTTCCTAAAAGAGAAAAAAAAAACCACAAATGTCACTGAAAAAACAAATTGGTTGATTCTAATAATCTTCTTTTTTACTTTTGTCAGCTTTTAGGGGTCATCCAGTCTTAATGTGGACTTGGAGAAGCTGTTCCACCACTGGAGGGTGCTCTCTGAGAGCTGGATTGTGGGTCTGTTACGGGTCATTCTGTCCTGACACAAGCTGTGAAGGGTTTAGTTCACATTTCTGACAGTAAGTCACTGCACACAACAGTATGAAGTGACTAAATGTAAAGCTACTCAGTTGGAAGAATTTCACTTGATTTGTAAAGTTCTCACCTTTCGAGGAGTCCTCTGATGGCATTAAGAGAAAAAACAGGAAGTGTTAGAAGTAAAGAAGGATTAAAGACAGGAATCTGTATGGAAACTAATACTATTTATTCATGTATAATACTTAAAAAGCATAAAAAATTTAATCCTCAAGTTACTTCTAATTTCATACAGACTTCAAGATTTTTCAGTCTTTGCAGTCTTTATATATATATATATATATATATATATCGCTAAAATGATAATGATTCTGTTAATTTAATTTTAACAACCTATGTACTTAAGGTATTTTGACAAATATATATCAGCAAACTAGGATTTTGAGCATTACTGCATCTCAGTAATCCAGGTAGAAAAATCAAACATAAAAAATAAAGTAGGTCCTCTGGACGGGTTGTTCTTTAATGAAACGTTTCGTCTCTCCTCCAAGAGACTTCTTCAGTCTGAGGAGTTTCAGGTGAACTCAGCCAGGGCTGATGGTCCTCTCTTCATGTGACCAACCTGTTTGTCTCCATGTGGAGGCAGAGCTTATAAGGTTGAGTTCACCTGAAGCTCCTCAGACTGAAGAAGTCTCTTGGAGGAGAGATGAAACGTTTCATTAAAAGAACTTGTCCAGAGGACCTACTTATTTTTGATTTTTTTGTGAAACAAACTTTATCAGGACACCAGTAGACGGCAGCCATTACAGACAAACATGTGTTTGTTGTTGTTGTTCCAGGAACGGCCCGGTCGCACATTAATGTCATTAGTTTATCATTACTAAGCTGCAGGACTGCTTTTTATCTTTTTTTTCCACATCATGTCGCCTGTTGGGTTTGTTACTACCTTGATCAGAGACACGAAGGAGTGTCAGAGGCAAGCTCGCTTCAACCGCTTTTTGCAACACGGTCTCATTTCCGGACTTGTTGTGAATGAGGCTAATAGTTCACTTAAAATACATAAAAAAAATATTGATCAGAGTATAATACTATCCCCCAACTTTGGGGATGATTTTATGGATTCAATTTTTCATATTATACTTGAATAAATACGGTAGTTTTAAAAAGGTTTTCAGGTTCGGTGCAGGTTCACAAGTAGGTAAGATTTTTTGTCTGCTACAAATATAGGAATTGTTTTGTTAGTAAAGTGAATTATTTCCTTTCTGAATACCAGAATAAATGAAGTAGTGAAAATACAAAAAACACTTGAGAAGTCAGTTTCAGTCAAATGTTTCCATCATGAGCAGGAATCTCATTACTCTGGTTCATTTAATGACTGATTTGAAGTTTCTTTTTCCAGGTAGGATGATTATTCACTTCAAGGATTTTAAAAACAATGTTTAGCAAAAGTTTCATTTATTTTCAAACTTGTTTTTAAAAAAAAAAAAGATTTTATGTTTTATATTCATTCTACCCTGGAAATGGAACAAACAAAATAAATCATTAAAAGCCCAAAGTTAATGACATGTAAACTTTTGACCTTAACTGCATCTAAAGTAGAGTCCACATGAGAACCCAAACACCAGCTTAGAACAAAAATCAACAGCTGAACCGCTCACCTGTTCCCAAAGGATTTCAGCCACCTTGTCGATGAAACCTCCAACTTCACGAAACTCTCCAGAGTATTTGACATAAGCCCAGATGCAGAGCGCTGTTAGAGCTCCTCCCATCACCAGATTGCACAACATGGCCACAGATCTGATCCCCACAAAGCCAGTGACCAATGATACCGTGTACATGATGAACATGACGACGAACAGGGTGGCGGGTGTTCGTGCTGCGTAGAAGATGTTTTTGCCATCATTGTGCTTGCTGAAGTTTGCGTAGGCTTCATCCAGCTCCACCTCCAGCTGCTCCTGGTAGCGCTTGCAGAAGTCCTCGCCCCCCATCTTCTTAACTGAGCGAAAATGTCGCACTGCCGACTGTCGCAGCTCAGCATGACGGTGCTCCAGTATCGCTGGAGAGATGTACGGTTTGTCTCCGCCGCAGACCTGACGAGTGCAGAACACTGGTAATGTTGGAGGAGACATAAACCTGGACCTCTGCAGAGCCACTCATTACCTGTTCCATGCTTTTGTTGTACATGTCTTTGGCTCCCGCTACAGCTGCCAGGTTATTTGCTTCAGATGTTGCCTAGGCAACAAACCACAGCATATTTACCATTAGTGACGAGGCAGAATGTAGCAAAACTAACATGAAAATGTAAACAAGAAATAAACTTTCTACTACAAATATTACCTGTCATTTCTTCCGCACTCATAACCCAGTTGATATTTTGTTTTGAGACAAGTGGGTTCAGTTAGCAACATTCAGACTTTACTTTCCCTGAGACCTGCTGTATCAGGACCTTCATTCTTTATACTTGTAATAACAGTTGCAAGTATGACTCAGCCCCGTGAGCAAAAGGTGTGAATCAGGGCCCTAATGATAGTCAGGTGATGGGTCACATGATCCTCTATGAACAATAGAGCCAATCAAGGCTCTAACGACCTATCGTTTGGCTGATGGTCCTCTCTTCATGTGACCAACCTGTTTGTCCTCCATGTGGAGGCAGAGCTTATAAGGCTGAGTTCACCTGAAACTCCTCAGACTGAAGAAGTCTCTTGGAGGAGAGACGAAACGTTTCATCAAAGAAGAACCGTCCAGAGGACCTACTTATCTTCTCTTTTTGATTTTTTTACCTGGATTACTGAGATGCATCAGGACGTCTTTAATTCTAGTTTTGCATGAATGAACATTTTCACAAGAATGTAACAACGGTGTATTTATCACTTTGTACGGAGTTCTAGTCTCCAATCTGACTGTTGGGATTAGTTTTTTTCACTTTTAGAAACATTTTAAAATAGGTTTGCTTCGATCACTCAGTGGTAAAGACGTGTGTTTCTCCTGGATATTAGCCATCCACACTGGTCAACGCTCAATGCTCAGTTAACTAACCTTCACTTATTCTAACCCTCAGGATATAATGGAAATTTTACTTTATTTATTGCCTATTTTTATACACTCTTGAATCCAGCATTACACAACCAGAGCAGTGGAAAGCTCAATAACTTATACTCTACAGTATATTAAAAGTCTTTGTGAAAGCTGGTTTTGTTTTCTCCCTTCTATCTCGTTGGCAGGACAGTACCCGATGTAGAGGTGTTACGTCATGTAGGAACTCTTGTTTTGACCTCAAGTTTTTCCAACTTTAAAAATGTTTATCTAATATTGGGAAGCAGGTACTCTTGCCCCAAAGTAACAGTTTTCAAAACAAAACAAAGTGGAAAAAAATCTTCAGTCTTCTTTGTGTAGTTTTATGTAAACTGTCAGCCTGTTGAAAACAATACTGTCAGAGCACCACCTCTAATCTCCACTATGACACAATCATCCTGGTTTTTGTGTGTTTATGTTCACACCCTGTGTATAAGCCTGTTTCTGGTGTGTTTCAGTGCTGCAGTGCTCCCTACGTCATTCAGGGTCATTTTCTGTATTTCTATGTGGAAGACAACATTCCTAAAATTGGTGCCTGGTTTACGAGGATATGACAACAGGAGCTTGAAACTGTAGGAGAAAGGAGTACAAAGAGCTGTAGCACATCAGCACCTGATCCAAGTCAGTGAACTGAACTGACCTGCAGCATTGACTTGGGGTGAGGAAGCTCCTCTCCCTGGTAGATTTTCATGTAGGCCTGAAAACACAACATAAAAACAAAGTAAAAAACAAATGACAACAATCACTCTTTTTAAAGAGCACAGGCAAAACTGAAAAGATTCAGACTGTCACAATGTTTCTTACTTAAAGCAGTCTCAATAGAAACACAACAAGAATGCCTAACAATATTAGGAAGACTAAGACTATTAACTCCAAGTCGATACAAAGGCACCAGGTTATTGTGAGCAGAATAAAAGCATTTTCAGCTTGACCATTGCATCGATCATTCCACCTGTAAGTGTAAATGAAACTAAATACAAGGCATTTAATGTGACTTTCTTGTTTGTAGACCTTGCAAACTCACTGAACCTGTAATTGTAACAGGTCCTTATACACAGGCATCCAGAGTCCGTAGTCCTACATACATGGGTTTGATCCCTGGTTTGGACCTGGGGTCTTTCTGTGCAGAGTTTGCATGGTTTCCTCGTGCTTGCATGGGTTTTCTCCAGGTACTCCAGTTTCCCCCACAGCACAAAAATATGTACAATAGATTGCCTACAGGCCCAGGCCACCCCTGTAAAAGAGATCTGTGATCTCAATGGGACTAGCCTGGTTAAATAACAGTAAAATAAATAAATAAAACACCTGTATTTAGTATAAGACATTTATTTTACCTTATTTCAAAATATATTTCTTACCTGTCTATTTCTACATAAATCAAATGAAGCTTTGAAAAGCTAAGGCCTAATATTTACAACTGAGCAAACTCACTTTAAAGTAATGAAGCAAGTCTTTACAAGTGATTTTTACTCCTCCGATCTCCTTTTCCACCAGGTTTTCAGGAGAGAGAAGTGTTGGCACAAGGTTCACCAGCTCCATCTTAAACTCCTCATCAATATCTGCAAAGAGACAAAAACAAACGAAAGCAGTAGAAAACCCTTTACTTTGGGAAACCAGTGGTTAGAAATCAACATGATTCTGTTTCAGTAAGAACAGAAAACACCTCCAGACACAAAAACGATTTGTTTTTTTCAAACCATAGAAAGATAACTGGAACTGCAACAGTTTTGTTTCCCATCAGTTTCCACTCAAATACAGAGAACTCCCAGAGGACTTTGCAAACATTCTTGTATTAAGAGGAAAATTGGCACATATTTTTAATGAAGCTGTGCAGGGGACAAGGCAAAACAATAACACATCCCGGTACATGTCAAGTTGCATAGATTGTCCGTAATTAACACGAATCATTTTGCGGAGTGCCCAAAGAGAACCCACGCATTCACGGAGAGAACATGCAAACTCTACCCAGAAAGGTCCGCGGGCCGGGATTTGATCCCGCAACCTTCTTGCTGAGAGGCAACAGCTCTACCAACTGAGCCACCCAAAAAATAACCAATTTAAACAGGGGGAAAAAATGGATTTGATTTATGCTGAATCAAATGGAAACTATGGAAAAGAAACAAAAAATCAGCAAAACAAGACTGGGAAGTGGGTGGAGTCAGCGTAAGTAATTTTTTTGTTTTTTCATTAAGATGAACAGAACGTGAAGCGACACAGACTGTAAACGTGATTCACACATGAAAGCTGGCTGTCAGTCTGTGGACACAATCTGCTCCAACTCAAAGATGACTGACAGACTGATCAGTCAGGCGGCTCACAGTTACACCTGCAGCTTGTGTTAGAGATCAGGTACGTCTCTCAAAGGCGTGAGCTGCAGCCTCACCTACAATTCAGGTTTCAATAAAGCTGACTTTTAGATATCTTCTGGGAGTAGTCTGTAAAGTGGAATAAAGTCAATCTAGAGATCAGTAAAGTTGAATAAGCAACTAAATTATAAAAAGTTTTCTATCTATTGATCAAAGTTTCAAAGATTTAAATGTGTAGAATCTGCAACATGATCATTATTACAAGTCTGATTAGGATGAACAAACATTGGCTTGTGATCGTTGATTACATAATGCACATTATTTCACTTTAATTTCAAACTAGAGCAACCACTGCATTTTGCAACAATCGCTGCAAAATGTAATATTCCATAACGTGGCTGCAAGTATTACAAAATGCGTTTAAGACTTCTATAACATTTTGCGTCAAATATTACATAGTTCGGGTTTAGTGCAGTTTTATTACATTTTGAAGCCTGATTTTATTACGTTATTACATAATGCAGCGTTATTACATATTGCAGCGTTACATCCCCACCCCTTGCAGAGTAAGTTGGTAGCGACCTGGCGTTGACCTTTACCTTTGAGTCGGCCATCAAAGTGAGGGTTGGTTGCCACTTTAAGGCCAGGGTGTGGCAACAAGAAGCAGCTGATGTTGGAGAAGCAGGAGTGGATGTGTTTTCGGACATTCTGCAGCTCCTCATGTTGATTCTGTTTCACCTGAACACAAGTGTGATTATCTGTCAGTTATTAGTGACTGGGAGGATTACACGAGAACACTTACAACATTTCAGATACTCTGCAGCATGTCATGTAGATTACTATCCCCGGTGGCAGACAGCTGAAGCAGCATAAAGAGAGGAAGCAGAAGCGAGGCTGCAGGCCTGGTGTGCTAACAAAGCTTCGGTGACAGCCTCACAAACCTCTGCCACCAGTCTTTTCCCTGCTAATGCCAGATCCCTTGTCAACAAAATAGATGAAGTAAGGCTCCAGATCTCGACATCCCGTATTGTCAACAACATTTGTGCACTGGTAATCACAGAAACATGACCCAACAAATGTATACCCGACTCTATTGAGCTAATCTGTCACAAAAGAAAGTGTTTAATCCTTTTCTAATCAATTATTTGGATTTTTTTTCTTTTTAATTAGATTTAATAAACCCCTCATTGATGTTGTGGGGATGGATAAAACTTAACTAAGAGTCTTGTCCATTTCTGTGGTGTTTTAGAGCTTTCCTCTTGACTTCATCTGTCTCTAAAGGACTAGAAAGTAGACAGCCTCTGTTATTATTGTTCTCCCACTGACGAGAAGAGCCATTTCATTTTATTTACTAATTGGTCCACTACACTTTGCACTTTATTTTTACATCAAGACACTTAATTTTAACATCAGTGTTAAAATGTAACCAGCTGTTCTCTTTCTCCTGAGCAGATGATAAAGCGACAGCTGCATGTCTGTTTGACCACAAAAGAGATGTTTTGTGACAGAGACCTGGTTATCATTATGTCTAGTCACACACAGGTGAACGCTGAGTGCAAACTGGAAAAAAAACTAGTTAGTTCTGAGTTGGATTTTGCTGAGGCTGGAAGCTTCAAGACCTGAGATGGACGCGACAACCATCTGAGGAAAAACGTGGTATTTAATTACTGCAACAAGGAGTTTTGCAGACACCACGGTGGGGGAATCCTTTAAAGTGCTGTTTTCAGACAAAAAGCCAAGCTGTCACAGGGAATCTGTACGGACCTATCCATAATGACCCAAGGGCAAATCTAAATCGTCTGGACTTCCAAGTCGGGCGTGCTAAGCTGCTTCACATGCAATGAGACAGCTGATGTCTCCAACTTTGGTGAGCTGATGAACTCTACCTTATCACAACATCACCTTCATTTTCACATTGGAGGAGCACGAGGTGAGAAGACGGGTGAGGATGCTATTGCTGCAGCCCTGCATGCTGCTATGGCTCATCTGGAGCACCAGGGGAGATACGCACATCTCCTCTTCATTGATTTCAGCTCTGCTTTTAACACCATCCTGCCCCACAGACTGGTGGGCAAGCTCTCAGCCCCGGGGATCCCAGACTCCAAGTCACTGGATTAAAGACTTTTTGACAGATCGCACACAAAGTTGTCTACTGTGCTACTGCCTCTGTGTGTGGTTCTCCAGCAGCACAGAGGAAGACACTTCAGCAGATCATTAACATGGCCCAGAAGATCACTGTGAAGGAAGTTATGAGTTGTTTTAATTACTGATTTTAAATACAATACACATTCTGTAGGTTTTTCTTAGGTGAATATTGAAATCTTATAAGCTATTGTGTGATTGTTTTTATGGATGAATTGATTTTAGGTACAGGCGGGTCTGAGTGACTGAATTAGTCACAAAAGACAGTTTGTACAGGTTTAATTTAGATACATGCCTGGAGTCACTTACAACACATCATGAACGCTGGTCATACAGTAGGTTGAGTGATTTGTCCTGTGAATATGCCATTTAGCCCTAGGGAAGACAGAGGCGTGGCCAGGCTCTGAAGAAAATGTGAGGATCTCCTTGAACCGGGGCTGATTTGCTGATGGCGATGCACGAGACAGACGGCATTAAACACAATTCAGTCCAGCGCTGTGGCTTCTTGCATTTACATTTTGATCAATATAACATTGGTGAGTTTCTTATCTGGTTCTGACACGAAATTCAGTTAAACAAATACGAATATTCTTTTCAACTGGATGCTCACTGCCTTCTCTTAAGGCTGTCTCAGGAAAGCCACAAACAACCTAAATGACTCCACAGACCTAGGTCACACCATGTTCCAACCGCTGCCATCAGGCAGGAGGTACAGGAGCATTAAAACGAAGAAACAGGTTTAAAACAGCTATCAGGGCACTGAATGAAACATAGCACCATAGTGCAAAAGTACATGGACAACAATAACAATAATACATTTTATTTGAAGGCGTCTTTCATGGCACTCAAGGACACCGTACAATTAAAATACAACATATAACGCAGTAAAAAACAAAAAAATAAGACAACAAATGAAAAAACCAGGTGAGGCTGTGCAGGCTGAGAACTTCCAGCTTACAACATGAAGCCAGAAGGTTTCAGGAGTTCATATCATTTCTAATTTTAACATGAACTAGGGGCACAGAAAGGATTTTTGAACTGGAAGGGATGAAGCATTCAGCAAATGATTTCCATATGTTATTTTTGTGTAATATAGATTTATACATAGAGCTCAAGTCGTTACTCTCATAATAGCCTATGGGTGAATGAAAATATCATTGTAAAATTATTTTAAATTAAGGATAAACAACAATAAACATTATTAAACAAACATCTTTTCAATCAACACTAGCAACATGTTATTTGTTTAAAATATCAGTCACCGACCAAAACCTGCCTCTTCACACTTCATCAACAGCAAAGTAAATGTTTCTGCTATGGTGCAATTATTTGTACTTAACACACACTTATATGAAGTTCATCTGCATTATACTATGGACTGTACTAGCTAATTAAACTCATCAGAAATACAGTTTGACAATCAACTAGTTTCATAGAACAGAGAGGTACACAGGTGGTGGACTGCAGATGTGTTGGTTTATTCTCTCCAACAATAAACAATGAGCATCAGAAGCACTGTAATGTGTGAGGGGGCCATTAGTGGGGGGGGGGATCTGGGGTCCTTTTAACTTAGTAGATGCCGTTTCTTGCATTCTGGTGTATTTTACCAGTTTCCTAAACATACTTTTACCTACATAAAAGACACTTGATTAAATATCTAAATTACATATTCTTCGTTCAATTAGTTGAATCATCTTGTTTTTAAACTCACTGCTATGGCTATGATAATGAAATTAAGGTGACAATTTATCCCAAACAATGACTTTAGAGGAGAATTTTACTTTAATATTGTTTGTTCTTGATTTAGTTGTATTTGTAACGTGTTATTGTGCCAAGCAACTGCATGTTTAAAATATTAACTTTACACAATGACCAGACTGATATTAATAACAACTGGCGGCATTTATTTTCCTGATTTAATGAAAGGGTCTACTCTTAACAAACTGACAACATCATGCAGCCTTATACCATAATGACACGGTGTCAAACAATGGTCATATAAAATATATCTTTCATCAGTTTTTTTCAACTTGGAAATATTAAGAAAAACTGATACATAGATGTCTGGAACTGATCAGAATGCTAATGATGGATGGATTGACAGATTTATTTATTGACCTTTATTTAATCCTAATCATGAAAGCCAATTTGTACCACTTCTTAGAAATAAAACTTAAAGTTGTTTAATCATGCTGTATATTATGATTTTAGATCCATAATTTCTTTCATTAAGTTCACACAGCTGACTAGAATTTACTCAAAATAAATATTAATATGGGTAAACATTTTATATTTTATTCACACCTGCCCAGCACCCTTCACCACTCACCTGACAGAAACTCTGTCCCTACCTGCTGAATCTGTCTGAGACTCTCAGAGCTCCTACATCAACAGACATGGAAATGGATTAAATATTGGGTTATTTTTACTGCCCCCTAAAGTCATTCTGCTTTAAAAAAAAAGTAAAAAGTTATCATGAAATAACATGAATAAGAAATGACTAATTGTTCTTTCCATGATCCCATTATTAAAAGTTAGTTCTCTGCCCATGAAGCACTGTTTTTACGTAGAAAATACTGAAACTCTAAAAGAAATAAACATTTTATTCTTGCTAATAACACAAGCAGTACTTTAAATGTTTGAATTGACCAATTTCTGCAATTTACTAGCTTCAATTTCCTCATTCTTGTCATTAAAATAAAAAAAAAAAAGAGTTTAACTAATTAAAACCACCTCAATAATAAATTTAAAGTCATCGCTGAACTTAAATTATAGCTAACATTAAGCTAGCTGATAGATCACCTGGACTAGCTAACTACACCAAGTTTTGGTAGAAAAAAACTGTCCCGTGGGGAAATTGACATATTTTCCAGTTCTTTGTAAAGAATACAGTTTTACCAAAAACTGGACATTATCAGGGGAGTCTGATTACCTCTTCCAGTTGTAGTCTGCACTCAGGATTCAACTCGTCATTTATGCTGCAGAAGGCAGCCCAGCAAAGCCTGCAGCCTGTGTGTGCCTACAGGTTTTTGCTACCTGGTGGGGACCATTTTCCTGGTAAACACAGTCTGGTGGTGAGGACCCACTGTTCCTTATGCGGAAAAAACCCTGGTCCCAGTTAGGGAAAATACTGTTGGTTGGTCATGTTTAGGCGGTAAATGAATGGAAGTCAATTCAAAGTCCCATGAGAATAGAAAAATAAACACTTGTGTGTGCTGCACCGCTCTGCTCTGTGTGTCACAGCCTGAGAAAAAGGGAGGGAGGGGGGAAAGGGCTGTCTTTGACCGCTGCTGCAGCTCTTTAGTTTGCTCAGCAATGGGTTTATTTAACAGGAAAACTCACTTCTAGCTGGATCACACGCCAGCTGACCAGTGAGAAACAGAGCCAACCGCTCCAAACTGATGGTGCTTTGTTTTCTCCTCCCAATTTTAATTCACATATTTACTGTCTGTAAGAATTTTTTTTACTCAGTAACAGATGGTTTTAAAATTTACATTTTAAAACCATCTGTTACTAAGTAAAATACTTGAAATAAAACCTACTGATGTATAGATAGGAATAATCGCTCAAAAAAATTACACAAAATTCTTACTTAATTACGTAATGCAAGTAAATGTAACTCACTACTTTACACCCCTGCTTATAACCTTTACCTTTAACATGCTTGTCTAATTATCTTTCTAATCTCCTAACACAACTATTTCCTTTGCTTCCCTGGTCCATGTTGAGTGCGGTACACACCCCGTCATCAAACAGCACAGTGAGTATCTTTAACCATATATACAGCAGTGTTTGCGAAAACTTTTGAGACAGTTTGGCAGACGTGACAGTGTCTCACGCAGAACATTTTTGAAGCACATAGGACAATGTATTCCGTGCTTCAAATCTATAGATGTTGTAGTGACATTTGCATTGTTTTC
>JARVJO010000111.1:1182615-1196698 GCA_031762555.1 Cynodonichthys magdalenae
TATCTAAACTGATAAACAACATTCACACAATAGTTTATACAATTTCCCCTAAGAAAAACCAACAGAATGTGTAATGTATTAAAATCAGTAATTAAGACAACTCATAAATTCCTTCAATTCCATCAGTTGAAGTTATTGGAATTCTATGATTTGGTTGATTATTGTGTTTTATCAGTTATGTATAGGGCTAATAAAAACACATTACCTTCAAACATCCTATAAAAATTTTTTAATAGAAAGTTGTTACAATCTCAAGGGGTAGAGATGTTTGTTAAACCCAAATTTCAAACCAGTTTGAAGGAACGGAGTACTTTAATCCAAGGAATAATCTGGATAATGATGTTAAAAATGCCAGTTCAATGGGTGTATTTCATTAAGCTGTAGCCTCTTTCATAAGTCAAATCCGCGTTATCACCGCACAGACCTGTCCGGCTTTAATGCCCCCCGGGTCATTCAGAAGACCACAGGTGAAGGCGGGCAGGTCCCGCTCACAAGAACATGTTCATAAATGAAGCAGCAGCGTATGGTTAATCCCTTGGCTTAGTGATTCAATAAACAGCGCAAACAACTAACCACACATTTATATACACTGTATAAAAGGATGCATACCGTTCTACCCCGCACCCCACCCTCACTGTCTGATATGACATCAGACTAAACATTTCCTGTTTCAGGTAAGTAAGGATTCCCAAAATTATTTATATTTTTTAATGTCCAAATAATAGTAAATCAAAATATTGTCTAAAAAATCTCCTGTCTTCAAAATCACAATATTGCATCAGAAGAATATGAACAATTGAAACAATTTGGGAAAGCCTGTATGATGATGCCATGGCTTTGGAAACTTTTGATAAGTTAGTCGACAACATTTTGGCAATTGAGTTAAAATTTGGATGTATCTTTTAGAAAGTTCAAATTGAAAAGCTGAATTAAACACAGGAAGCTCCTCCAGTTCACAGTTAAGAACATTGAGCGTTGAACATGAAGTATACAACTTTTAACAACTGGGCCAGATGCATCAAACCTTTTCTGATCAGCTCTCTGCAAAAGGCCCTGTTTTCTTGTTTCACAGGAGTTTTCTTCTGACTCAAGTCACGCCCATGGTAGTTATATCAACAGGAGATAAGCCTTCACCAATCGCATGACTTGAGTCTCTTACATTGTTCCTCATCAGCTGAAATAGGAAATCTGTGTGTGTGTGCTCTTCATTGCAAGATGTGTGGTAATGCTAACTAAAAACTACAACTTAAATCACAATAGTGAATCACAGTGTTTGATGTCAGTAATGTATAGTAAAATTATTATACATTGACAAGCATCAAACTCTGAAGGCATATGTTTAGTGTCATTAAATCGGTAAAAATGTTTTTCATATCCCAGTATTGGTTCTGAGGATTTGGGTGGTATCAGAACACCACTAGTATCAAGCCTAAAACAAAAGCTGCGGCTCTTGTGAAAATGCTGCTGAAGATGGTCCGAGTCTTTATCCACATAAAACAAGATCTGGACTAACATAGACTGAAAGGACACTCGGTGAGGACACATTAAAGCAACATAAAAAAGACAGATTACAGTTAGCTCATTGTGACCATCGTTACATTTGGAGGTGGCAGCATCATAATGTGGGACGTTCTGCGGCAGGAAGAACTGGTGCACTACATAAACTAGATGACCTCTAAGCAATATAATGTGGAAATATTTAAGCATCATCTGAAGACATCAGACAGAAGGGTTGAAGACAAATATGTCTTCTGTCAAACGCTGACCCTCAGCAGATGGACAGATTTGTTACAAAGTGACTTAAAGACAACAGAGTCAGTGTTTTACAGTGATCATCACAAACCCATAACAAGCCCTCAGGAAATACTGTATAACAATGACATCTGTCATTTGCACCCTGAATGAGTTTTGTACAGTTTTTTGTGTTCTGTTTTTGGGGAGGAGAGGATGACCTCATCAGCCGTCATCATGAAAGGAACAAAGAAAAACAAATAAAAAATAAAGTGAATATAAACAAAAATGATCATATTTTGTTTGTGTTGTAGCCTAAATTTAATTTGATTTCAGTCATTTTTGTTTAGACTGGGTTCTTGTATTTGTACCTTACAGCTAAGTGTGCAGTGAAATATGCACAAGCATAATGTAAGCAAACAATGTGTGTAAATCACACTCCACTTTCACACCCTGTTAACCTCTGTGCGGTTACTTGTTAGAGTTGACACAGGGCATATGGCAGGCTGTTTGGTTATATATTTGTTGTTATATATATATTTGTTATATATATATTGTGTGTTTCAGATGAGACATCTCCAGATGCTGAGTATGTGGATTTGCTGTTAAATCCAGAGCGATACACAGGATATAAGGGTCCTTCTGCCTGGAGAGTATGGAACAGCATCTATGAGGAAAATTGCTTCAAGTGAGAGACTATCTCTAACACACACACACAAGTTTGTTCTTCTATCGTCATAAGGACTTCCATTCATTTTCTGGTCATTTCTCTAGCCTAACCTTGACAATTTACCCTAAAACTAACCTAAACTCAATTCACACCTTGGTCGAAAACCAAACCCCCCACCCAAAATTAGCATCTGTACCTGCGTTTTTCTGGAAAATGGTCCCCACGATGTAGCAAAAATGTGCCCACAGACACAAAAAAATGGTAGTTTAATAAGTTAAAATGCAGTACAGTGTGTGTACAGTATTGATCCTTTTTAAAAATACCTCAAAAGTTAGAAATCCCACTGGGATGCTGACAAATGGGTTATTCTTGGTTTACCACTGATATTCAATTCAATTTATTTATATAGCACCAAGTCACAACAAACATCTCAGGGCTCTGTACACAAAAAACAATAAATCTAAAGAAGCCAGCAGTTTGTGTTGAATCACTTCATCACAGTCTCCCATCCAGAGCAGCACACTGGCGACAGTGGAGAGGAAAAACTCCCTGTTAACAGGAAGAAACCTCCAGCGGAACCAGAACCAGGCTCAGGACAGGAGGCCATCTGCCTCGACCGGCTGGGTTTGGGGACAGGAAAGAGACACAAATGACTCATCCAGGTGTATTTTCTTCTGGAAGAGGGACAAGAAAACACGTTATTCAAACATGTAGGACTTTCGGGTATGGCGCTGAGGTGAGCAGATGCATTGAACAAGCGCTCCCAACATTATCTGCTAATTCCCCTAAACCAGAGTAGTATTCATTTCTTAGAATCCATAAACTTATGATGAAAATGGAAAGACACAAAAAGTAACAAACTAAAGAGACACAAGAAATAGACAAGGGAAACTCCAGACAACAAAGGAGTACCTGACCAGCACATGGCTTTGGAAGGACTTCAAGGGAGCATTGGAGCTATCCACAAAGATTTTATCCATCCGTTCAGATATGAAGGAAAAACTGCTTTTGTGATAACTTTGCAGCGGACATGAAGAGAGATTTAACCAGTTTTAAAGAGGAGATTAATGGAAAGCTAAACGACATCATGGCCGACATGAAAGAAACCAGAGCAGAGGAAACATCGCAACATGTGGCAGAAATGAAAGAGTGGACCGCAGTGGAAAAGTGATGCTTTCTGAAACTACAAGCAACTATGAAAACAATCAAGCCAAATTAACTGATTTAGAAGCACGTTCAGGAAGAAAGAATATCTGACTTATAGGAAAGAGATTTGACGTTCAACAATCCACACCTAATAATTTTATTGAAAGTAACTGTTTTTATAAGATTTTTTTTTTTCTGGAGTGTTTTTTTGTTTATTTAATTTGGTCCATGTGTGGGCTTTAAAAATATATCATGTTCATTTACTCCAATATGTGTTGAGAACAAGGAAGCAATTACTGATTTAGACTTGAAAGTTAAATGTAAGAAGTAAAGCCATACAAATATCAGTGACTTTATTCTGCAGAATGGCCAGGATCCAAGACATCCAGTCATTTATAAACATTTTGTTCCGGGTCTGGCTAGGGGCGATCTGTCACATCGATGGGTGTTCTCCCTACCATGTGACCAGAAACCCTTAGACAAACCATCCTACCAGCTGAATATGCTATGTGTTGAGTGTCATTTGAGGTGTACGTTAACTAAACATTATCACAATTTAATTATAAAAATAAGTAATCACTAAAAATTGATTATAAAAACATTTAAGAATCACCTGGAGAAACAAACCATTATGTGTAGTTCTTTTTAAAAACATCAGTGACTAACAGAATCCCAATAAATTTCTTCAGACTGACACAGTTTTAATGGGGGTTTAGGTGGGTAACAGAGGAGAAGCAGCAGAGACGTGTGTGAGACTACAACTCTGCTTCCTGGTCTGGACCCTGGATTGTTAACAGTTTCAGTGGTCAATAAAATCGTCCAGATTCCTAGAAAGGAGAGCGGCTCCAGCCAAAGTGGGATGAATGCCATCTCTCTGCATCAGACCGGGTTTTCCCCAAAAAGAACTCCAATTGTCTACGTAGTAGGGGTGTAAATCACCAGCTTTATCATGATACGATATTACATCGATATGTTTGGATGACGATTCAATATTTCTTGATATCACAAAGTCTGTCAGGATATGATTTCAATTCAATTCACAAGTCTGCGATCGATATAATGTGATATCATATGCCCATCTAACACAATGACTCTGTTAGATCGACATCGAGATTATGATGAAGATATAGATTGATATTTTCATTTTGCCTCGATATAACTGAATCATTACCCATTCAAATCGATGTATCGATATAGATCGAGGTAGCGTTACACACCTACCACGTAGCCCACGTTGTTTTCAGACATCCAGCAATGGAACAACGACATGCAACTAAACATGTCACATATGTGTTTTTATTCAATTTGGTCTTTTTACTTGAATGCTGGAAACTG
This sequence comes from Cynodonichthys magdalenae, assembly GCA_031762555.1. NCBI lineage: Eukaryota > Metazoa > Chordata > Actinopteri > Cyprinodontiformes > Rivulidae > Cynodonichthys > Cynodonichthys magdalenae. Next base: position 1,187,498 of record JARVJO010000111.1, read on the forward strand.
CCTACATTCTGTAAAACTTCAAACGATGAGGGACGTTACTGTTTTTCTGGTAGTCCAATGTTGAGTTTTTTGTTTTTATAGTAAACACTTTTTCTGTAATATATATAGAGATTATTTAGGATCTACCTTTAGTTTTCTGTTCATTCCCAATGTATTTGAACTTCAGTGAGATTATTTACGTGTGTGTTACCAGGCCCAGATCAGTGTACCGACCTCTGAACCCTCTGGCTCCAAGCAGAGGTGAGTTTAAATGTTACAAAGTTTGTTTTTTGTCATGTAGTAAACCAAGCAACAGGGAGGATAGTGTTCAGGTGCACACTAGCAACTGAAAGTGAAAGGATAAACCTAAATACAGGTTAGTGTTTGTATAGCAGCATGTCAACAGTGTTATTGTTTTGTTCCAGGATGTTCTGGTTCCCCAACATCTGATGTCTAACTTGGTAGTTCAGTCAGCATCAAATGAGCATCTTTGTGTCTCACTCATTACACAACTGAGGCTACTTGGTTTGCTGCAACCTGAGTTTCCTGTATTAAAGTTGCGCAACAATAATTCTGCACCAACATTTCCTTATATACATAAGTCACAGTTCCTTATATACATGGTGTGAGGGTCGCAGTGCAGAAGATTAATTTTCATCTGACCACTTGGTTTTTATGGATGTTGATGTTTAAAGTTAGTCATCAACCAGCCAAAATTAGAATCAAAACATTTTCAATATTTTTATATTGATGCCTTTGTTTTTTTCCTGGCTGCCAAGGTGGATTTAAAGTCATGCCTCTGAGTCTAAGATAACAGATTTTCTCTCTGCCTCTTATTGTATTTATGGAAATATGCATTTGTTCTGTGTTTAACTATCTTTGTATAAAAACAAATATGTTTATTTTTCTCCTCTCTGTTGCTGTTTGTTCAGGAGATGATGATGGTGAGTAAAATACAAGTAGCTGAACAATATTGTTTCATTATCTGTGTTGGACAAACTATTTTAAGCTTTCTGTTTGTGTCATTTTGCAGGAGAGGGGTTCTACAAGTGGCTTGAAGGTGAGTTCCACCTCATTTTTCTACTTACAGGTTTCTCCTGTCACATTTGTGTGTTCAAAAGAAGATAGTTTTAGAAAATCTTTACTGGTTTGTTCCTTTCTACATGATGTCACAACACCAACAAACTTCCAAAGTATGAAAGTTTTTCAGCAAAAACACTAATGTTAAAAATTGGTTAAAAATTTTTTTTACGCTTAAAAAAAGATCTGATTCACACAGTGGGCGGCTGTGGCAGAGTGGTCTGGGGAATCGTCCTGGAACCGGAAGGTTGCTGGTTCAATCCCCCGTTCCAGCTGTCTCAGTTGTGTCCTTGGGCAAGACACCTCACCCCTGATGCCTCTAATGTGTTCCATCAGTGTATGAATGTGTTTGGCACTGATTAGTCTCCATAGTTGAATGTATATGTTAGCTTTGTAGAGACCTAGTAGACTGCCGTGTGAATGGGTAAATGAGGGCACAGATTGTAGTGTAAAGTGCTTTGAGTATCCTGGTTGGATAGAAAGGCGCTATATAAGTACAGTCCATTTACCATTTTAACCTGACTGCACTTCTCTCACCGTCCAGGTCTGTGTTTGGAGAAGAGAGTTTTTTATCGACTCATTTCAGGCCTCCACAGCAGCATCAACATCCACCTGTGTGCTGAGTACCTGTTGGATGGTAAGATCAGCATCACGTTTGTTCTCATCATACTAACAATCCAGTTATATCAAGTTATACCGAGCCTTTTTTCCTCAGATTCATATTACAGCACCACCAGCCCCATCCCCACATGCACACAAACCACATCAGATAAATTTGTTCACTTGTGTTTGTGATAAAATGAACACCTGGTGGCCTGATCCCTTGTAGCAGCTGGTTGCTGTTTACTTTGAAATGTTCCCAAAGATCTTTAGATAATTACCTGTTCTTCTTCCCCAGCTGAGTGACCAAATGTCATACTCACTACAGTACCGCAATGGTGACAATATAAAAGAGTATCCTCTCTTTTCTTTCCTAATTACGTGTAATATTGGGGAAACTGGAATTATTTACTCCTGACAGTGCGTAAAGACCAGGGGTCGGATTTGTAAAGCTTGCGTACACCACTTTTCACACAAAAGGTTGTAATTTATAAAATCTAAAATTGATGTGAAAATGTTTGGTCCCTCACGCCAGCTCTGACCCATCCTACGCTCATTTTGGAGACGGGGAGCTGGAGACAGATGGTGATGAGAGGAATTATAGCCACACTAAATGTAAATCTGTTGATCTGTGTTTGATTACTCTGGCTGGCTTTTTCAAGGACCAGGATGTGTGACACAAAAATCTGAATTTTGGAATTGAAATTCAATTATGGAACTGAAAGTGAAAGTAGTCAATCTGAATTTTTAATAAACCCAAATACAGTGTCAAAACAAATTCATTCAAAATTTTAAATTCAGTTTTAAACCATTAAATTCAGTTTCAATTTAGTGAAATTCATTTTCAAACCAATGCATTCAATTTCACATTGTGCACATTCAATCTGAGCAATTCAAATTCAGTTCCTGCTGGTACAAGATTTATTCCGTAGTGGGTGTGTAGAGGGCAGAACCCGAGGCAGGACCTTGTGCACAAACTCTGAGGTGCAGCTGTGATCTATAAAGGAAAATTGCTTGAAGGTGTGCGTGCACACTGTTTTATAAATCTGATTTTTTTTGCTGTATGCCATTTTTGCCTTTTGGTTGTACGTTCACTTTTAGTATGAATTCTACGCAATCCTTTATAAATGAGTCCATAGATCCAGTAATATTCTATGTATTCAATTCATATTTTGATAATATTCTGATTTCTGGTTTCTCTTCTGTTGGTACATCCATAGCACACACAGCTTTCTGCCATTATTTAAAACATTAGATTATATACACTCTAAAATATTAATACACTTTTATTAATAGTTTTTTATGATTTCTATATTGCCAGTCGTTTTTTTTTTTTTTTTTGCTATGTTGTCAACATAGCAAATGAGACTACTGCTATCTGAAAGCAGGACAGATTGGCCTGTAACCACAGGGATCAGAAGGATCAGAGTTAAATGGATGGTGCTCTGTTCAGTCAGTCGAACACTCTGATAGTGCTTTGTTCACGATCGTGGTGTGGATGAGAATATAGAATTTTAAATTAAAAAAAAAATTTGACTTATCTGTGTGGATTAGGCAACAATAAGGTGTCCTGTTGATGGTGTATACAGGAAGTTTACAGGGGGGCTAATCTAATCTAATAAAAAAACATGTTTAAATTATTTTAAAGAATTCCTTCTAGTGACTATTTAGACTTCACTGAGGTTAGGCTTAGTATTATTTTCTGGTTTAGATGTATATTTTGGAGTTATTAATAAGGTGTTGGTAAGTCAGTAGTGGGGACTAGTATAACTGTGGTAGTACCCTCTTATCTGGTGCTGTGTTATGTAGGTGACCCATGATACTTTGTGGTTGGGTAGAGGTTGTGGTTTACTCGGGATTGGTGGATTGGCTTTAATGTTTGGGGTTCGTTTTTGTAATTATTTTTGTTGTTTTAAATAGTATTTGCAGCTATTTTGAGGTCTGGAATTTAAAGAAGCTGGATAATTTAGGCCTCTGCTTTGGGGTAATATTGGGTTTTTTTGGTTTAGGGTTCTTTAAGGAGGATTATCTTATAACTGTGTGGTTAGGGTTAGGGGTGGTTAGGTTTAGGGTATGGGGTCAGGGTTAGGTTATAGAAATGACTGGAAAATGAATTGAAGTCATGGCAAAGTCCCCACAAAGATAGAAAAAAAAAACTTGTCTGTGTACATGTTTTTGTTACCTGGTCGGAATGGTTTTTACCATTTTCCCGGTACACACAGCCTGGTGAGGACCCTCTGTTCCTAATGGGGACAAAGGCTCGGTCCTCATTAGGGGAAATACTGTTGGTGGGTCAGTGGTTAGGGTTAGGACTAAGGTGTAAATTGAGTTTAGGTTAGGCTTAGGGTCAGATATATAACTGTGTGGTTAGGGTTAGGGGTGGTTCGGTTTAGGGTAAAGGGTCAGGATATAAAAATGACCAGTAAATGGATAGAAGTCAAAGCAAAGTCCCCATTATTATAAAAGAACAAACGTGTTTGTGTGTGTGAGCACATTTTTGCTACATCGTGGGAACCATTTTCCAGCGAAAGGCAGCCTTGTGACCGAATGTGGGTCGTGTGGACCAATGCCTGGTCCCCACGCGTACGGATGCTAATTTAGGTGGGGGATTAGGTTTAGGACCAAGATGTGATTTGAGTTTCGGGTCAGGTATGAGGGTAATTTTAGGGTAAATTGTCAGGGTTAGGCTATAAAATAACCAAAAAATGAATGGAAGTTAATCCATGGTCCCTATGGGGATGTAAAAACAAACCTATGTGTGTGTGTGTGTGTGCATGCACGTGTACATGTACACTTTTTGTTTTACATTAAAAAAATGCAAGTGGTTTCAAAATTCAGTGTTTTGTTTGTATAAGCTTTCTTTTAAGATACACACCATCACTTCCATCAACATCATTTTCTTAAACAAATGAAATCACACTTTTCAAACTTCAGCTGTTTTTTAGAACATAGTGAGCCCATGTCATTTTTTAAATAAGTTCATCTTTTATTAATGTTATAAAAACTAAAACAACCTATAAAAATGTAAAAATTGAACTTTGGTAAACAAAATGGAGCTGTGTCACGAGGACTGTTCTTGTGGTGGCAGAGGGCTGGAGCCGCTCAGTGTGGGGTCCAAACATCCACGAGTTCCGTCAGCGCTTTGACACGGCTGAGACGAAGGGAGAGGGCACCCGGCGGCTGAAGAACCTCTACTTCCTGTACCTGATAGAACTGCGAGCTCTCTACAAGGTGGCGCCTTACTTTGAGCGAGCCATCGTCAACCTGTACACTGGAAACTCTCCGGAGGATGGAGAAACCAAGGACCTGCTGCTACAGATCTTCAATGAAATCAAGTAAGGAAATGATCTTCTGCTAATTTAATAAGCAGTAGGCCCCCCTTTCTCACTGGACCATGTCCCCTCTACAACGTTAAATGGTGAGCCAGAACCTGGATAGGCTTTGCAGGGTTTTGGTGAGGTTCTCAGAGGAACTACTTGGCTGTTGAAGCAGGGACCGTGGTGCTCTGACCCTGGCTTACCATGTTGGATGGAACAGATCGATGTTGGACATTTTTAGACTTATTAATAATTCATATGTAAGATGAATTATAGTGTCTAGGGACAACCCCTTGCTACTGGTGAGGATTACCTGTTCACCCACCAACAGGGACAAAGTGGGGAGGCTCAGAGATAACCCCCATTAAGTTCTTAATGGCTAGTTTATTTGTTCTGTTTTTGTTTGCCTGGTTTGATGTTCTGAACTATCAAAAGTTATTTCTAATAATATAAAAGTTACGTCACTGAATGGTCTAAATACACATAAAAAAGAGGGGGAAGGTTATAAAAAAATAAAAAAGGAGAAAATACAAATTGCTTTGTTGTAATAAATGCATTTAAACAATCAGAAACATGAAAAGCTTAAAAACTAGGATTTAGAAATACATATTTCAGCTCATACACAGGGAAGGAAAAGGGGGGGTAGCAATATTAATTTCAAACAATAAAATTCATCTTAGGAAAAGCGATGAAGGAAAAGGAAAGAAGATTCATAATAGTAAAAGGTAAACCGGAAAATCAGGTTATCACAGTGATTAATATATGCCCCTATAGACAGCAAAAAACACCTTCAAATCTATGTTCAATATTATAGAAACTGAAGTTGAAGGATTATAGATTTGTGGGGGAGACTTTAATATTACTTTAAATCATAAATTTGATACAACAAACATGGAAGAATAAAATACATTTGGCACAATTCTTGAAACTATCTTTAGAGGAAATGGGAATAATTGACATTTGGAGAACCCTTAATCCATTTAAAAAATAATTTACATCCTATTCAGCAAGCCATACGGTTCAGTCAACAATAGACTACTTTCTTATTAATAAGTCAGATAAATACAGGATAGAAGAATGTAAAATTGGAGTTACAGATACTATATCAGATCATGATGCTCTATACGTGCAAATTAATCTAAACAAGACAGACAATATGGAGATTAAATGTGTGAATTCTTAATAACAAAACAGTGGAAGAAGAAATAAAAAAATGAAACAATATATCAAACAAAATAACAATGGAGAAGTAGATCCACAGTAGTTTGTGATGCGCTGAAGGAAGTTGTTCGGGGAAGACTAATAGCAAAAACAGCAGGCATTAAAAAAAGAAAAGCAATTATATGAAAACTGTTTAGAAAGACTGAAAGAACTAGAAAAACAATTCATAAAAACATAAAAGAATATTTATTAACAAATCAAGACAATGATTAATGATATTTTAATACTAGAAATGGAAAGGAAACCTACATTCTATAAACAGAGTTATTGTGAAAAAGGACCTAGATACACAAAACTACTGGCAAAACAAATAAAAAACAACAAACGATGAATAAAATAGAAAAAAATTAAAGAGCCAGAAACTAACAAGTTAATGCAGAACCCCAAAAAGGTTGAAAACATTTTTCAAAATTATTACAGAAAATTATATTCACAATCCATATTAACAAGTGAAGGAGACATAAAATATTTTCTAAACAAATTGGACTTACTATATATAGGAAAATATCTAAATGATTTACTAACAGGAGACATCACAGTAGAGGAAATCCAAATAGCTATAAAATCATAAAAAAAATAAATCACCCGGAAGTGATGGATTCCCAACAGAATGGTATAAAGTTTTTTTTTAAAGATGAACTTACGCCAATTCTACACATTACACTAAATTGGACTCTTAAGAAAAACAAAACACCAGCCACGTGGAAAGAAGCAATAATTACAAGCAGTGAGAAAGGGCTCCCGTGCACCGGTGAGATTTGGTTGCACCCATGTCCAGCTAAAGCAGTCGCTGGTCCTTCTGTTAACTTTTATTAGACACACCTAAATACAACAGTACCAAATGGCCAGTGTTGCACTAAACGAGTCACATCCAACTTTGTTGACCTGCCGTGGCCACCTCCTTTGGCAGCAGCAAAGAATGGACATCAATAATGGAAGACATATTTATATTGGAAAAATTGACACACAGGTTGAAACTACAAGAATCACAAATGGACAGAAAATGGGGAAAATGGACAATCTACAAATGAAATTACAATATACTACATATATTATAATATATGTAAAGTTTTACTCTCAGACAAGTGGTTAAATGTGTTGTATATGTTTTGTATTAAAATAATGTAAAATCAATAAAGAATAAGTTTTAAAAAAAGACAGGAAACTATAAAAGCAAAGATCAATTGCTTATCAACAAAGTAATACTGGAAAAGGCAAAGACAAAGAAAAAAAATTAGTCAATTGACTTTTTGCACGTGACGTCACACGCCTCAGAAGACCGCCCACTTCGCCGTGACGGACGTCAAAAACAATCTGTATGCGAGTAAACTGCTGTACAGCTAATAAAAAACAGACATTTGGTAGACAGTGGGTCTTCACAATAAGCTAGAACAAACCCACAGACACACAATCTTTAGAGCAAAAAGTCTGTATTAGTCACACATGATCCAACTGGGGGGGCTGAGAAGAGGACTGTCGGCCGCGGGGAGAGCCAGAACATAACATCACCTGCAGCCGAGAGGAGGAGGGGACAAGTGGAGAACTTATTTCATGTGGCAGAGCTGCTTGGCAGATGGTCATTTAATTTTATTTATTTATTATTTTTGTTTTTTTCATTTTTACAAGTACTACAGTCTCTTAGACGTAAAATAAATTTGAAGACGAGAAAACTTTTAAACTATAAAGATTGGGAAATGGAAGTCAGCAGAATGTGGAACTTGAAGACCAAAACAGTACTTGTGGTCATGGGAGCACTAGGACTCATGAAAAAAAGACTGGAGAAATTCAACAAAAGGATTTCAGGCAACATCAAGATTCATGAGACCCAGAAGATTACCCTCCTGGGAACAGCACACATACGAAGGAGGGTGTTGTCCCTAAAGGAACCTCTTCCCTTAGGACCATGTGTGGATCCTGGCTCTAAAGAATGTAAGCAGATAAAAGCGTATAAAGAGAACATAATAATACAGTGCAGATAACTGACATCTGATCACAAAATACATCCAAATATGAACAGAACTGGAAGCTGGAAGTTAAAACCACAAAGGAAAGGTGCCCTCTAGTGGCTGGATACTGTACAGTTTTTAAGACCCACTGTAGAATTAAGGATTTGAACCAGTTTGTTTTTTTAATAATTATTCCCCTTCGATGTGTTGTAGAGACTCCCTCTGGATGCAAACATCCCTGTTCACATAAATGTTGTCACTTCCACACTTCAGACATTGATATTAAATATGAAATGATTTTTGAAGCCATAATAATTAGTGCCTTGCTCAGTTATCTATATTAATTTACCAGCTGTTTTTGTCTTTCAGAGCTTTCCCAATGCACTTTGATGAGAAGTCCATGTTTGCTGGGCATAAAATAGAAGCTAAAACATTAAAGGTAAAACCTAACATCAATACAGCTGCAGTCTGTTTCCATGTATCATCATGTTGCTTTCATTTCAGGCTAGTAATAATTGATTGAATGGTTATTCAACATGCAACTTCAGTAGATTTAAAACAAGTTTGTGTTTAATTTTCTTCTTTGATTAAACATTTGTGATAATGTTTGGACATATTTGATCCTGTGTGATTAAAGAAGACAGTAAATTAAAAAATCATTTTAGTTGCAAGATCCAGGTTAGTGTATTTTTGGTCATTTGTTTTTCATTTTAAAAACAGATGTTGATCCTATTTTCATTTATTACTCCAAAAACAGAAAAATGGTCTTTGTCATTTTCTCTGATTTCAGTCAGTGTCTGACCTGGACTGGTTTGATTAGATTTACGTCATGTTTTTATTCAGGAGGAGTTCCGGCTCCATTTTAAGAACATCTCTCGCATCATGGACTGTGTTGGTTGCAGTAAGTGTCGACTGTGGGGAAAACTGCAGGTGAGTCTGTTCAGGTGATGCTCAGAGTATGAATGAATGAATGAATGAATGAATTAATTAAATTTATTTCAGACAATTAACAATTTTAGATAATAAATAAATCAATTTCAGAAATACTTCTAACAAAC
>JARVJO010000111.1:1215183-1227753 GCA_031762555.1 Cynodonichthys magdalenae
AATATTTCATCACCTCATAAACAATTTTCATAAACCATAGAAATGTGTAATGTATTAAAAATCAGTAAGTAACATTTTCCCATTAATTTCTACACCTCACTGTACCTTACATTATTTTACTGTACCTCACTGTACTATATGTTATTGTACCATATTATATTGTGTCATACCTTCCTGTTCCATATCATACTGTGCCACATTATATTGTACCATTCCATATTGTGCCACACTAAACTGTACTGTAACATATTGTACTATAACGTACTATACTGTGCCATACCATGTTGTACCATACCTTTTTGTACCATATTATACTATATCCAGGGATGCACGTAAATTTTTGGTCTGGTTCTTACGGGAGAACTTGGGGTTGTTGCTTGGTCCTCATATTTTCCTTAAATTATTTAAAACATTTATCTAGACGGGTGTCAGGACATCTTAACGTTGCCTTGTTCTATTTTATGATGTCCTCTATCAGCTGGCAACATCTCAGGATGTCTTGCCAATCTTCAGTCCTTTGAGAGTTTTTATTTCTTTTTTTTACTCTGCATAAATTTTGTAAACTACCTAAGTGGCGCAGTGGCTGACCCATGGGCGTATGTCATGTAAATATCTCAAACTGAACATTTCTTGGTAAATGTCTTTCAGACCACACATGCCCCTCAGATGGACAACTCCTGTAGTTTGGCCTTCTGGATCTTTGGCCTTGGTTAAACCAGCTTTCCACACTCTCCAGTCCCAGCAGCAAATATCTGTATTTGCACAGAACAAAATAACTTAAAACTACAAATGTTTTATTTGTTAGACTGACTGATTTATTTTAAGACTATTTCATTCAAAAATATTGTATTATTTAGATGTTTTAAGCTCATGTAATGATTTAAAATTATTTATTCTTCAAATTTTATCATTTATTGAATTACATTTTGTCCCTTGAGCAGTTGTGTCAGTGTAGTTCTAAAAGTTCTCGTTATGACCTCCCAAATCTAAAAGGAAGTGTTTGGTACTGGGTTGGAGGACCTTAAACAGGCCATCATACAAGGGATATAGTGGTGTCCTATGGGCATTGTGTTTCACAAAACCAAGTTTAGAGGCAAACAATGGTGTACCGGACCAGGAACGTGAAGAGTTCCCCTGAGGTGAAAAAACGTTGCAAAGGTGGAGCAAACTGTGGCGAGGGCATGTCAGGCAAAAACTTGCCCCTGGCCATGGAAGACCATACTATGTGCCATACGTTACTGTACCTTACTGTACCATACTATACAATATCACACCATATCATACTCTATCATACTGTTCTGTGCCATACAATGCTGTAACATACCAAACTATACTGTACCATACTTCACTGTAGCATACCATCTTGTATCATAGCATTCTGTGCCATACCATACCATACCATACCATACGGTACTGTACTGTACTGTACTGTACTGTACTATACTATACTATACTATACTATACTATACTATACTATACTATACTATACTATACTATACTATACTATACTATACTGGACTGGACTGGACTGGACTGGACTATACTATACTATACTATACTATACTAGACTAGACTAGACTAGACTAGACTAGACTAGACTGGACTGGACTGGACTGTACAGTACAGTACTATACTATACTATACTATACTATATAGTAAAGCCTGGCGGCCCACCAGGGTTATAAAGCACTGTGGGAAACCCTGACCAACAAAAATCTTCCCTTAGGCCATAATCCTGCTGATGGCTAAGCACCCCTAAAGGTCATATCCTAGAATCACCCCCCTAAAAAAGGCCTAGTGATACCAGTGCAAGTCAGACTGTGAGAGAAAAGAGTTTATATAAACAGTGTACACAACAACTTTACATGTTAAAATGTTATAAACAAAAACTGTTTTTACCGTGTTTGCCAGTTCACTGAAGTTCTGCTGGGCATAGCGGAGAATATCTCCTACTTTGAAGATGGGGCAGTAGATGTCTTTTTCCATGTTAAATTTACATGCTTTGATATATGATTGAGTTATTGATGGAAGAAAGTTCCCTCTGTACAAAAACATGTATTTATATTAATCTTCATTATTAATGCTGTTTGTATTAAAATTAAGCTGGTCAGATTTGGTATTAAAAGTCTGGGTAATCTGGTCCCAAAAAGAGCTAGAAATTAAATTGCATGTCATGATATCTTCTGGTTGTGTAATAATATAATGTAATAATTTTAGGCAAATTTATAATGAAATCTGGAAAAAAACACCAAGTATCTACACCTGCTAGTATTTATTAGATAACGTGTAACTTTTGTTTTTGTAATAGACCATTTGGTAATTGAAAGAAATGAATTATATTTTAGAAAGTCTGAAGTGGTTTTCTCTGGAAAAGTTATGATGAATAAATATTAACTGTTTTAAAAGACCTCAGTTTAAATAAACAAAGTTTATATCCAAGAAGACTGATAAGTTAACAGCAAAGGGCTGTGTCACACGGCAGGATAATTGCACAAAATTCTGGCCCTTCTGACAATCCTAAAGACATCCAGATTATTGTGATGGCTATAAAAATAATTACAGCAGATATTCCTGCCGTGGATGGTGAGTTAAGAGTGATTTTGTTGCCTCAGAAGGTCATGAGGACTGCTCCGATCTCACATCAGAGATATTCAACATGTTTGATTTTTTGGCCTGATATCACAGCATGTGTGAAGTTCACCCAAGAACAAACGAGCTTGCAACCTCTTGAATATGACGTGCTGCCAATCAGAAAGCGAGGTAATGTAAACACGGATGGGAATCCAAAATACAGAATACATAAAAAACTGTTATGACTCACCAGAAAGTGCACTGGACATTAAAGGTCCTATGGAATGTTTTTTCCTCTGGTAAAAATAGTCCACAAACGATCAATATTGTTTCTTCCTAGTCACAAATGTTTATTTATGTATTCTGAAATCATATCTCTCTGGAGGTCATGCAAGATTTTTTCTCTGACATCTGAATTCTCATGAGATTTCAAGAAGTTTTGCGTGATTTCACATCTGACATCTGAACGTTCATGAATGAAATATCTTTTTGTCTGTGGTGTGTTGTCTTTTGCTGTGTGGCTGTACATCACACACTGTAGGACCAAACCGGGTATATCCATGATTTTTTATCCTCGCGTGTCGTGTCTCTCAGTCTTTGAAAAATTGCTGACTGTTTTAAATCTTGCAGTGTGACACAGCTTTAATATGAATACAGCAAAGATAAAAGTAATTTGTATCCAGTTGCAGGATGTTTTGGACCCAGTTGCAGACAAACAATAGAAACTCAAGTGAAACAAAAAAACACATTTTTTACAGAACAAACAAAAAAAAAAGACAAGGAAACATGGGGAAAGATTTACATCTAACAGGAGCTAGCACAATGCAGCACTGATGCAGAAGTGACAGAAGACTGAATAAATTGAAGTGAGCTGATGAGGAGATGGAAGGCAGTTGGGTTGATAGTGGCGTGACAACAGGTGACAGTGGCTGATTAATTGGGAAAAAAATAAGAACAGACTGAGGGAGAAAATGAGAAATTGCAGGAGACACTGATGAACAGAGACAAGAAATAGGGAAACAGTCATCCATCCATTATCTATACCCACTTCTTCTTTTCAGGGTCACGCGGGTCACTGGTGCCCATATCCAGCACTCACAGTGCGAGGTGCGGGGTACACCCTGGACAGATGGCAAGGCCATCACAAGGCCATACAAACAAGACAGACAACCATTCACTCTCTCACTCACAACTAGGGGAAATTTAGAGTTACCAATGAACTTAAAAGTCATGTTTTTGGTGTGTGAGAGGAAGCCGGAGTGCCTAGAGAGAACCCACGCAGACACGGAGAGAACATGCAAACTCTACCCAGAAAGGTCCCTGGGCCAGGATTTGATCCGGCGACCTTCTTGCTGAGAAGAAACAGCTCTATCAACTGAGCCACCATGCTGCCCAAAAACAGGGAAACATTAAAAGGAAAAATGCTCAACCATAACAGTTTAAAAACCAACACAAATTGTGAAAGTACTCACCCCTCGCTTAAGGAATGGTTCCAAGTGTTTCCAAACCAGACTCGGGAGGGTGGAGGATGTACAAAAGACAGGACGAAGGGCAAGAAACAAAAATACAGAAAAGCATGACCAGGATGGTAGGAGGAGGAAGAAACAGGAATAAAGACACATAGAATATACAAATGTCATAAAAACAAAAACCAACAGGGAAAGAAAACAACAAAAAGAAAAACAACGTAAAGTGAATTGTAACCCCACAGTAAGCAGAGTTCAGGTGGGCGGCCTGGGACTCGACCACGGCAAGGCAAGAGTTCAAGTAGACGGCCTGGGGCTCAACCATGGGTAGGCGGCCCAGGGCCCAACCCTGGTGAGGCAAGACTTCAGGTGGGTGGCCTTGGGCTCATCCGGCACAGGGCAAAGAGATTGTCGAGGGCACTGGAGGCTCGGAAACAGAGTATTGAAAGCTCGAGAACTGAAGTGAGTAAAGGCTCAGGAACCAAAGTGACTGGGACCGAGGACTATGAGAAGAATGTAGATGGACCAGAAAAGATCATAGATAGACCTGAAGATTTGGTGGCTGGGGTGGAACCAAGAGACTTGAGAGAGGATGACTGTGGACCAAAGGAGTATGCAAACTGATTAGGAAGCGATGATGGTGCAGAAGGTGTAGCCAGACCAGGAGGCAATGATGGTCCAGGACCCGTGGGGAAGCTGCAGCAGACAAAAAGATTACAAGAAGAACTGCTGCCTGAGACACAGCACTGAACAGATTCTTGGCACATGCCTAAAGCTTAGAGCTCACCATAGGCATGGTGCAGACAAGAGGCCTGGGGCTCATGAGGGGCTTGGCACTTACTAGAGTTGTAGAGACTGCTGTGGGAGCTGCAGCAGGCATGGAGACAAAAGTAGTATGGCACCATGGGTGAGGACTCCATAGAATCTTGGGGCTACAGCAGAAGGTGGAGCAATGTTGTTGACCCTTCCAGGAATACAGGAGGGGAGAGGGGTATCTTGGACCCCCTCAGAGTCACAGGAGATGTCAGCCTTCTTGGGAACACAAGAGACATAGGTGTCGGAGACCCTCTCATGAACACAAGTGATGTATCTGTCAGAGACCCTATCAGGAACAGAAGGGAAAGGTGCTGGAGACACTCTCAGAGGTGGCACTAAAGTGACACATGTCAGAGACCCATTCAGAGGAGGTGCATGAGTGAGAGGCTTCAGAGAACCTCATGGTCCAAGAGGCACAAACAACAGTCAGGACCCGTCCTCCCACCCGTAGGCGGAGGGAGGCTACCCTCTCATTCACCGGGGTAAACCCCAACGTACAGGCACCAAGATGGGGGGCAATAAGTATGCCCACTCCGGCTCGGCGCCTCTCAGCATGGGCAACTCTAGAGTGGAAGAGTGTCCAACCCCTCTCAAGGAGACTGGTTCCAGAGCCAGAGCGGTGCGTTGAGTTGAGTCCAACTATATCTAGTTGGAATCTCTCAACCTAAAACATAAGCTCAGGCTCCTTCCCCACCAGAGAGATGACATTCCATGTCCCTAGAGCCAGCTTCTGTAGCCAAAGATCGGACCGCCAGGGTCCCCGCCCTCGACCACTGCCCATTGCACACTGCACCCGACCCCTACGGCCCATCCCACAGGTGGTGAGCCCATGGGAAGGGAGACCCACGTCTCCTCTTCGGGCTGTGCCCGGCCGGGCTCCATGGGTTAAAGCCTGGTCACTAGGCGCTTGCCAACGTGCCCCACCTCCAGGCCTGGCTCCAGAGTGGGGCCCCGGTGACCCGCGTCCGGGCGAGAAAACACTGCATCCACTGTACTTGCTCATCATTAGGGGTCTTTTGGCTGCACTTTGTCTGATCCCTCACCTAATTCAATTCAGTTTATTTATATAGCGCCAAATCACAACATACGTTGTCTCAGGGCACTGTACATGAAAAAAATAACAATCTAAAGAGGAAGCCAGCAGTTTGTGTTGAATCACTTCATCACAGTCTCCCATCCTGAGCAAACAGTGGAGAGGAAAAACTCCCTAATAACAGGAAAAAACCTCCAGCAGAACTAGGCTCAGGACAGGCGGCCATCTGCTTCGACCGGCTGGGTTTGGGGACAGGAAAGACACAGTCAAACACAAAGGAGCTGGTCCAGGTCTTGTACAGTTTTGATCTTGGCAATTCTCCCACCTATCAACTGAGATAGGCTGCTGATAAACAGATTCCAGTCAGTATTTTGGGGGGTTTCTGTAAGTGACTGGGTGTGATTTCCCCATCTTCAGCTTAAATTGAATTTGTCGGTGGTCTGACATAGTTTCCTCAGGGTCACCTTCAAGTCACAGATTTTGTTTACCAAGTCCATAGACCAGAATGTTATATCAATGACCTCCTCCTTAATAACAGTTTGAAAGGTAGGTACATTGCCCTGATTAAGGATGAGCAGGTCTTCTGTCAACAAATATTCTAATGGAGATCTGCCTCCAGGGTTAATATCAGAGCTTCCACAACACATGATGGGATATGGCATCACAACCAATGAGTACAGGAAGGCCCTTATGTTTAGCAAAACTGACTATTGTGATAAACTCCTGTGATGGAGGTGGCTGCTGTGAATCAAACAGAAGATAAACAGAGGCTGCAATGATGGGCCTAGATTTGCCATATGACTTAATGTCCAACTGCACTGCTACAACATCACCTGTTGTTAGGTGGGGCAAAGTAGTGTAAGGTATGGTGAGTGGAGATTGATCAAGAACCCATGTCAACAATGCAGTGAGTCTCATGCCTCTTGTCGAGGCTACTGTTGCTCTGGATCTGTGGCTGCTCATATCATATAGAAGTGTGCTCACAGGAAATCCCAGGCCTTGTACCATAAATTTAGCTTTCCAAGGTTCCTGGATAAAGACTGTGCCTGCATGTATCCTGCTGAGGTAGTTACACAGCAGTGTACTGGCATCTTTACAATGACGCAAGTTGCACTGTATAAATTCCATCATTATAGGACCTTTTTCTCCATCAGAGGACATCAACAACATGTCCGAATCCTCATCACCTGAAGACCTCAGCACTTGTGAGGCTCTAACCACTCCCCAATGGGGTGCAGTCGAGGGGCTAAACTCGTACCAGGTACTCACTCACTGTAGACCCAGCAACAGCAGAGGCAGAAGCCCTTGCCGTCACCAAGCCCTAAAGCACTAAACCCTCTAGTTGCCCCAGGCCGGACACATAGGCATCAGGTCCCGAGGCCAGAGTCAAGGTTGTTCCAGTCACTGTACTGCTGGCCCATCCAGAGATTTTAAAACCCCTTTTTTCCGGATACTGGGGGTAACATACTGAAACATACTCTACGACATGGACATTGTGAGACATTGAGAGACAATGTGAGACACTGAGACACTGGGATACACTTTTAGACACAAACACTGGGAAACACTGTGAGACAGAGAGACACTGAGATACACTGTGAGACACTGTAAGACATTCAGAAACTACCTTGAAGGCTGCAGCAGGTAGGGAGACCACCAGAGTTGGAGGTGCAGCTGGAGAAGCTGCCTCCTGTCTAATTAAAGTATGCACTGGACTGGTGGAGCCGAGTTAAATGGAGATGTGGAAAGCCAGGCAGTGACACAGAGCCAGGGAGTTCCCCAAGGGCCTGAGAAAAGACTCACTCACCACACAAATGCCTTGATAGAGAGACACTGAAGTGGAAGTCCTCCCATCTCCCCTTCTGATGGAAGAGGAGAGGGGGAGGACCTCCAATTCAGTGTTGGTCTTGAAACAATAAAAATCTGCTGTGTCCATGCTTAAGTTCAGTATTCTGTAAAGTTTGTCAGCAGTTGGACCCAAGAACAGATAGACTGTAGGTACTCAAAGCAAAAATGTTTATTACAAAAGAAAACACAATGGTTGGTGTGTTGGCAAAACTACTTAAAACATGGACTTGAGGGGATGACATAAGAATGCTGTTCTGAGGAGTAGAGGCAGAGAACTGAAAATATAGGGCAGGGGCTGATGAGAACATTGAAAACAGCTTGGCTGATTGGGGAGTGACAACAGATGAAGGTGGGACAGACAAGAAGCAAACTGAAGGCTGCTGCATACTCCCTCTGAAGCCGAACAGTCGACAAGCGGTCACGTGGTTTTTCGGCTTTCGTTTTCGCACACACCTTTCATAGTCCCTGAGACACCTAGTGCCGAGCTCCTCGGAAACCCCTCCCACTGCGGTATTTGTCACTACAGGGGGGTTCCTCCCGCTGGAGTCTAAATGCGGAAAATAAAAGTCTGAGACTCGTCACCTGATGTTATTTATCCACAAATCTGTCCCGATTAAAGCTTCACAGGTTTTATCAGTTAGATTCCTCTATGCAAAATGTCTGTTTTATCTTCTTTCATGAGTTTTTGGCTGTTTGACTGTTTTTATAAATTGCTGCCTTCTGGTACAACAGTCTGCTCAGGAAGCGAGTTGCTTTTTTGTTGTTGTTGAAGCGAGCGGTTGAAGCAAAATGCAGCATCTGAATGCTTTTAGCGTGAAAAAACACTCCCACGAACTTCTGACCAATCACACAAAAAGTTCTTATGTGGAGGGGGGTAAAAATTCGACCCCCGGGTTGTGTTGAGAAGCTGCCAAAATGTCGACAATGCGAACAGAATGACGCAATTTTCATCATGAAACTGCGACAATCAGAACCCATTTCGGCATTTCAGAGGGAGTATGCAGGAGCCTTGAGGGAGGAAATGAGAAATGCCTCAGGAGACACTAAGGAACAGAAACAAGGGAACTAAAACACAAAAACGAACAAGAGATAATTAAAAGACAGACATTTAACACACACGTATATATAAAAAAATTTCCCATACTGAAAAACATTTAAGATCCCTGGTTTAAATAATAGTTATCCACAACAAGGATCACTAAAGTCAGTTCATAAGACTTTAGGTCATCAGTCCTCTCAGACATAAACAGTTTAAAAAGAGCTATCTACAAGAAATCTGATAATGAGAAGTAAACAAGGCAATACTGTTTTTTTGCTCCTGTCATAGCGTGGGTCTGTCTGTTAACATGTGTTCCTTCAAGAACTTTATTCTTCATAAATACTCCACAGATCCTCACTTCAAAACCATTGAACTGTCTCTTAAAGATAAGCAGTGAATTTTCTGTGACTGTTTTGTTTTTAATATGAGGTGTAAACAGGGCTTCTTGTAAGAAGAGTCATACTTGGTGTAGTTAAACGTTGGGAAGCGGATGCTATTCTTAATAAAGATAGTGAAATCCTTCACCTCCTCCATGGGTTCACTGCAAAGAAGAGAAAAGAAAGACATGTTGATCTGCCTCACCATGTTTCAGGATAATGGATTTATAGGTCTTTAAACAACTTCCAGTTCCAATGAAGTTTGAAAATTGTAAATAAATAAAAACAAAATACAATGATTTGCAAACCTTTTTCAACCTATCTTCAGTTAAAAACACTACAAAGATAAGAAGATTTTTAAAGTTCAAAAGGATAAACGTATATATTTTTTTTTACCAATATTCATTAATTTTTCATTTGAGGTCTTCATCAGAGATTACTGAAGAGAGCTGTTAACATAGAAGTGTCTATCAGCAAAGTAGAACCTGAATCACTTGAGGGCTGAGCCTGTGATACCTACCTCTTGCTCCAGCCAGGAAACGAGGATCTCATAATCAATGGTATCAAAAGCTGATGTGAGGTTTAGTAGGATGAGAGGGACATATTCTCTAAAATTTAAGGCTAGGAAGATGTCATTAAACACCTTCAATAGAGTAGTCAGTGCAGTAATGAGATCTGAAACCTAATTGAAATGTCTTCTTCTAGATGTTCTTAGATCTAGGTTAAAATTTAGAAGTGACATATGAAGGTAGATATGTGACATTACCCACCCGCTAATTTTGATTTGTAAGTTGTAAAAATATGATTTGTGTACCTGTGAAAAAAATTCACCTGTAAAATTTAGATTTGTATACATGCAGAAAAGATTTGTAGTTGCATTTGAAAATTTTACCTGCAAAAAAATGACACAAATATTTTCTGAATCAGAAAAAAATCAGAAAAAAATGTTCCAAATGTGTAAAATAACATTTACACAAATATAATTAGTTATAGACTCATAATTCATCATTTGTTTGTGTGTATTTTCTTAAATTTGTGTGTATATTTTAATTACAACTACAACTCAAAGTTTCAACTTCTCAACTCTCCTGCGCACGTGTGACTCTCCTGCGTGTGCACAACTCTTCCTGCGCCTAACACTTTTGACACAAATATCCCATATGGGGTTGTCTCAAAACTGATTTGTAGCCGTAGAAGTGGGGGGAAGGGGAGGGGGAAGCGTTACCAGGGCAACAGGAGGGTGTTCTGTATCAACCAATCAGAGATATTTCAACATAAATATCAACACATCACTGGAAAGCTGGAGAGGAAGAGATGAGCTGCTGAGATCTCACGAGAGCTGTGAGTAAGTAATATGGCGGAATACTGGTAAGCTAAAGCTGATTTAACTGTAGTAAAATACTGAGGTAAAAGAAACAAATAATTTAAAACCAAACATAATTAAATTGTCCGGAATACTAATCACTGCCTTTCCTTTTCAATAAAACAAACTGGACGAGGAAACCTTGGAAAGTCTGAAGTGCTACGTGGATGAGTGTTTTAAAAACATTGTACTGAAAAAATCAAAACTAAGCCCCACACCTACAACCATGGCCACACCATCGCACAAGCGTTCGCATTCAGGATGCACGGCCAGGACTTACACTACATCTCCAGAGAAAAGCTTTACCGATATCCTGGACTCTATTGACAAGAAGCTAACTGAATGGGAAGCCTGAATGCCCGACTGGCCGTGGTGGAGGTTCTTCACAGAGTTTCAAACTCTGAGAGAATCTCTGGAATTTAGCCAAGGCCAGGTAACATCGCTCGCAGTGGAGAATGAAACGCTGAGGGAGACCGTGAATCAACTCACCAAAGGAATGGCAGAGCTGTCCGGAGAAAACAGGAAAATGAAGGAATCCATCCTGGACATACAAGCTTGGGGCATGTGGGACAATCTCGTCTTTTTCAGGATTCCAGAGCGAGCAGGGGACAATACGGAAGCATCGGTTCATGAATTTATTCAACATCAGCTGAAACTCCCAAGCGACACTGTAAAAACATCACATTCCATTGTGTTCACCAGCTCAAAGGTAAGAAACCCGACAGTAAACAGCCTCGGCCATTCATAGCTAAATTTGAGCATTATAAGCAGAAAGAGCAGGTCAAAAGTCGAGTTAGAGAGCTGCGTGGTATGGATTTCAGCGTTAACGACCAATTCCCAAATTGTATTTTTTTTCTGCTTCAGCCTTCAGTGGAGTCGGACATGCTTTGCAGCTCTTTCAAGCCTTTTTTCACCTATCATCCGAAACAAAAAGGAAATATAGATTCGGTCAACTGGTCTCTGAATGCAATTGACACTATTTTTTCCACATTAGGACTGGATTGAGAGGAACAAAGCTGTCCAAGTGGAATGGTAGCTGCTGGGCGTATTAGCGGTTCTTGGGGGAGCTGGAATCTGATGTGCCTGGCATCACTTTCCATTGAAGACGTGGAAGATTGGTATATATTTGGCTTCATAATAACTGGATTTCTGCTGATCGGCGGTGGAGGAGTCCTGATTTATCGAAAAGTGAAAGCAACCCTGACAGTGGTTCAGGCCTTTGAGAAGCTGTCGGGCGCATTGGAAGGTTCTGCTGGGCTGGAAACGCACATACTCTGGGGGAGATAAATCGCAAACTGGATGTGGTTCTGATGAGGATTGCAGCTCAGGAGCAGGCCTCTGGCATGTAGGATTATGTCAGGGTGAAGATTCAGACAGTGAAGAGGTGAGAAGAACCCCAAATTCGGCTGATTGGAACTTGGTCACCACTTCAGAGATGCAGTTAAGACTCTAAAAGCAGCAGGAAATTCAAGGCTGCTTTGTTCCAAAACAATTGTGTTTATCTATTGTCTACCAGCGGCATGGCCTTGATCGCCATACTATCTAATACTCCCCAGGATGAGATGTCAACAAGGGCTTGATTTCTTCCCACCCCCCATCACCCGTGTGGGACTTGGCCTGTGACCCAAGGCCGAGGAGGAGACTCTGAACTCTGGCGTGAGGAGCTAAATAGCTAGAGAACTATGGTCGGTCCTACTATGGAGACCCACCTTCAATGTCACTGACTCCACTGAACCCCTCCCCATCACACCTCCCCATATGTGTTATCTGACCTAGCTCCCTCCCTGCCCCAGACTGTCTTGCTCTATAGCAAGTCGTTTTTTGTGCAAATGATCTTATGTTTCTGATGTAAACATAGGATCAGAGCAATTTTTTAACTCAACTTTCCTAACGTGTATTTCCAGCTGTTTAAAAGGTAGCGCGACCCTGTTGCTGCATGACTTGTTCCCCCATGTTTTGTCAAGTGTGTTTTCTTGAATAGGTGTTCTTAACTGCATTTCATTCTACATTGCATCCCTGATGTTATGTTGAATGACAAATAAAGCTAATCTAATCTA